>JAWQUT010000004.1:6438204-6448500 GCA_033807755.1 Ellobium chinense
TAGATAGATAGATAGATAGATAGATAGATAGATAGATAGATAGATAGATAGATAGATAGATAGATAGATAGATAGATAGATAGATAGATAGATAGATGACGAGAGAGAGAGAATGAGAAAGTAAGACGAGCCTTGTTTAATTTCACTAGTTATTACAAATTTTAATGGAAAAAGAGCGTGTAGTTAGGCCAAAAAATAATGATTAGACAGAAAAACAGTAGATTTTCGCTGTATCGTTACCTACATTATACATTTAGAGTTTCGAAGCAAAGCAGTTTAAACTCTAATCTTTGACATAATTGAAATAAAATACTGTATCTCCTTCTGTAAGCCGGTAAAGACTTCAAATTTGTTAGCCGTAACTCAGAGTTTGTTGGCTTTAGTTCAGTCGGGGCACTAGCACCGTTAGAACCGCCGTCAGCAGCATTAGCATCAACATTATCACCACCATCAGTTAATGTATCTAAGCAAGACTTTATACAGTATAAGAAACTGTAGGCATTATAAGCTGTCAAATCCCCTCTACACAATGCTTCTGTCACGCATACGTTCAGTTATTCAAGTTGAATATTGAAAAATGTATGTCTGTGTATGACAATCGTCAAAGCTAGCAGAGTCACGTAAACTTTGAGTTTTCTCCTTTTTTGCTTGTTTCTTAATTTTTTTAAATTGAAAGAAGGATGTACGTTAGAAGCCTTTATTCAGCAAGTATTACTGCTTTGTATTATGATGACCAGTTTCCGCATACCCCACCAAAAGATAATATTATGACCTGCATGCATGAACAGCTACTGGCATGCATTTCACACAAAACAGTTTCAGGATGTCAACACCGCAAGACTTAGAGAAATCGAGAGAACTAATAACAAAGGAAGGAAGGAGGGGGAAGAAAGCGTTCGTAACGGAGAAATGGGGGGNGGGGGGGGGGGGGGGTAAATATGTAATCTGATTGAAAATCGCCACCACCTGTTGTTTACTAACCTCAGCGTTGTCCCTATCTCATTGACATCACTCAACTTGCCAGCATTATGATCACAATCACCACTATTACTGCTTGTATCATCACCATAACCGTCACCACCAACAGCAAAACTACCACCAGCGTTGCTTCCAGCACTGGCTTTTTTACCATTACCACTAACATATTCAGGAACCATTCACATCGCTGCACAGTAAATTGTAAAGCCCACGCATAATAATCCTTGTAGACCTATGTAATTCAAAGTCCTTCGAGGTCTTTAAACATTACCCTAGGAAACCAGCATTACTACAACGACCACTACTCCTGCTGCTTCTATCAGCATCATAACCATCACCATCAACACCACCACCACCACCACCAGCATTGCTTCTAGGACTACCTTTTCTACCCGTACCACTATCGAATTCAGAAACCATTCACATTGCTGCACAGTATACTGTAGAGCCCCAAAATATGATGTCTTGTAGACCTATGTAATTCAAAGTCCCTCGAGATCTCTAAAACATTACCATAGTTCATTCATATAAATTTTGCACTATGAATAACTTACGTGTGACCTCGTTTTAGGCTTCAGTGCTCGCGTGCTTTGCGTCAATTTAAGATCCACCATTAAATGACTAGCGAGGAAATCGTAGATAAAATGTGTAGATCATTCTGATAAACCCCGGCGATGGAGAGCGGTTTCTCTTAATTTCTGTTCAGAATCATACTGGCGCAACCTGGGGTCTTAGTCTAAGTGTCTTTTCACTCCTTCCTTCCTTCCTTCCTTCCTGGATACCATCCTTTCATTCTTTTGTTCTTATGTTCTCTCTGTCCGTCTGCCCTCTCGCTTTCCTTCCAACCACTTCGTACTTTTTCTCTTTCCTTCTCCGTTCGGAACAATATCTGTGGCTGCATACATCATCCATACGTTAGTTAATGTACTGCCTTAACTATACTGAACAATACTAATGTTTTGGGAGTTTCCCGTGGTTACCGCAGTGCGTTACATAACGTAAGCGTAATTCATACAGCCATTGTTCAGAAAATCTAACGCCTCGTCCATGAGCACGTAGTCATAAGCATTCTAAACTGTGGCACTTAAGTGAAAAAAATCTCTCTTCAACTTAAGTAGATCTAGATCTAGTTCATCTTTACGTCAGGACGTATGTACTGAGCCTGGTTATACATGCTCAATAGTTTTGTCATCAGAAACGGAATAACGAGATGCTGGACCCTGGGGTAACCCAGGCTCTATGACGGAAATATGACCCGAAGCCCATGTTTATTAGGGAGTGGCGGGGCCCTTAGGTCCTCTCAGAGACACGGAGCTCCTAGAAAACAACCCAATCTGCTTCATGTATAATCCATCGCTGCAAAGTCACTCAATCTGGTTGCTTCTGTTCTGTTATCCTCTTCTCTCAAGGTATTGCATGAGAATCAAGGACAACAGCAACAAGACGTGTCGTAGCTTACTGAGTTTTCTTTTTAAATTTTGCAGTGCTGGATGAAATGGCCATCAAAATAAATGTCGGTGGCCCTATTCACCCTGCCTTGCATAAAAATGAATGTCTTCGTTCACAAACCTACGTACGTGTCCCCCTTGACATTCAAACGTTGCACACTGATCTATAACTAAGCAGCGAAATGTCACTCTGGGACACAGTGTCGTCCTTGAGGATTATGTCCCTTTGAACAAAAAAAATTATATGTTTTTTTCCCTACATGTTAAGAATGAGGTTATGTCCAAAGGGGAAGTAACTTTGCGGAAGTGGGCTGAGAGGTGTTTAAGAACATTATCTAAGACATACGGGTGTAAGACATACGGGTGTAAATGATGACCTCCCTGAACTTTGACAGTCTGACACCCCCGACACCCACTGGGTAACCGATATCTGATATCGGATTGAGGAAAAAAAAATCTGAGCAAACTTCCTAAGTTTCAAGTGGCTTATTGTGATGTTTATATAATGCAAACTTACCCGGAAATCCTGCAACTCAAGGCATTGTCTTCTGAAAGCTCCCTATAACAACAATAGAGTAGGTAAATGAATACTTCATACTATTACGTCCTGTATTATTCTTTCTAACATTTAATTTTTACACGCTGGATATGTGTTTAAGAACACAAGAAATACGGATGTAAAAATGTGATATATGATCTTCTTGTTCTATGACCGACTAACAAACCCGACAAACACAGCCTGCATCTTCTTTCTTGCATTTAATTGTAAGAACATTAGAGATACGGATGCAACCTCATGGATATCACTAAACTCCCCAGCATTGCTATCACGACCACCACTACTATTGCTACGATCATCACCATAACCATCCCCACCAATTACACCACCACCACCAAAACTACCACCAGCGTTGCGGCCAGCAGTAGCTTTTCTGCCAATACCACTATTGAATCCAATCTTGAACGTTTTTTAAAAATATTTTTGAAAGAGATACGGGTGTGCATGATGACCTTCCTGCTCCAGGTCCTGGTTAACTAACCCGACATCCGTAGGTAACTGATAAATGACACGGGCTTATGGAAGAAATACAGAACTACCTTCCTGATTAACGTCACACTACTTATGCGATATTTATATAATGCCAAGCTTACATGGGAACCCCACAATCCATGGTGTTGCCTGCTGAAAGCACGCGACAGAACTAGAGTGCGCAAATGAAACTTTCGCACTGTCATGTTCTGTATCTTCTTTCTAGCATTGAGGATGTGTTTGAGAACACACAGAATAGGGATGTAAAATGATGAGCTTCCTGTTGTATGACCGACTGACCCTCTCGACACCCTTAGGTAAGCGATAAGTAATATTGTTTGTTAAAGAAATCCCGAATAAACTTCCTGGGTTTCAAATAGCTCAGTGTGATATTTATTTAATACAAAGCTTACACGGGAACCCTGCAATGCAGAATGCATACCACTAGCAATAGAGTGGCCAAGTAAGTGTTGCGCACCACAAAGTTCTGCATTTTCTTTGTTAGTCCTTTGGGTTTTTTTAGCATTTAGTCTTCCTTTTGGAATGCTTCTCCTTAACACAGTGAGGTGACAAAAGAAATAGCGTTATTTTAATACAGATGAAAAAGTGTAACTGTGATCTGAGCAGGTCTTGTGTAGCCGTTACTCATCTATATGGGATAACTTAATCTGTTCTTTGTTGATGAAATTTCATACAAAAGTATTTCATAGTGGGGTGCTGTGCACCAGAAGTCTTGGTCGAAGATGATACCGTACCAGTGGAGAACTTGCACATTAACAATGGGACCTTTCACCATGGTAAGAATTACATTAACTTTCCATGTTGAACGCTGCTATGAGTGCATTCAGCACGATGCACTAATGTAATTTTATAATGTTAAGACTAAGAGATCCCATCGTTATTGCGCAAGCTCCCAACAGAGATTCATTTTATGAGTTGGGAAACCCTCATAGAAGCCCATTTTTTATAAAAAAGCTTTCTACTTTTTACGTCAAGGAACTGATGTTTTCTTCCGAATCTGGTTTTTGGTTGGTTAGCAAGATGACTCGAAAAAATTATAAATAGGCCAGTATGATAAAACCTGCTTTATCTAGTTTAAAGATTTGGCTTATTCAAGAGCTGAAACCAGTAAAGTTTGATATGGTCTGGGCGTATCCCAAAATTCTTTTAGATAATTTCATAACATTTTTAAAATGCAAAGCCATTAACTAGACGTTCAGAAAGTGTTAAGGGCTTACTCAATGCGTATGTGTGCTCAGGAATAGATCTATGCACGAGAATTATTTCTGTCTCGACATTAGGACATTAGGGGCAAGGACGCTATTTATACCATGACTCCTCCAGGGGTGTTGTATGCACTATCGAGTGCTTCTGAAGTTTTATTTTCCTTTTTTTTTTTTTTTTATTAGAAACCTCTTTATAAACATGAGGGTCACGAGACTATAACATTGAGAAATACGAAGATATACAACGTTTGAAAGCCTAGATGTTCAGCTGTGTGATTTTTCAAGGTTGATTGCATAAGAAAAGAGGATAACAATGACAACAAAGTCACGACCCCCGCACCGCACATTCTCCTCCTTACAGAACTGGTGTCACTGCGATANGTTAGCAAGATGACTCGAAAAAATTATAAATAGGTCAGTATGATGAAACCTGCTTTACCTAGTTTAAAGATTTGGCTTATTCAAGAGCAGAAACCAATAAAGTTTGATAGGGTTTGGGCGTATCCCAACTTTTCTTTTTAAAGATAACTTCATAACATTTTTAAAATGCAAACTAGACGTTCAGAAAGTGTTAAGGGCTTACTCAATGCGTATGTGTGCTTAGGAATAGATCTATGCACGAGAATTATTTCTGTCTCGACATTAGGACATTAGGGGAAAGGACGCTATTTATACCATGACTCCTCCAGCCAGGGGTGTTGTATGCACTATCGAGTGCTTCTGAAGTTTTATTTTCCTCTTTTTTTTTTAATTAGAAACCTCTTTATAAACATGAGGGTCACGAGACTATAACATTGAGAAATACGAAGATATACAACGTTTGAAAGCCTAGATGTTCAGCTGTGTGATTTTTCAAGGTTGATTGCATAAGAAAAGAGGATAACAATGACAACAAAGTCACGACCCCCGCACCGCACATTCTCCTCCTTACAGAACTGGTGTCACTGCGATAACATCAAATCTGCTTACAGAGCCATGAGGCTTCTCAACTCTGACCTCAGAGTATACGGGAGAAGTCAACGCAAACCACCGATTTAGGTGATTTATTGTCAATAGCTGTGACTTGTATCGTAGTCTTCGCTTATATTGGGTACAGGAACTTCGGTTTTTTGAAGAGCTTGTTCTGAGAGTGGTCAGTTTAGAGAGGTCAGTTTAGACAGGTACGTTTCTTAGTAGTAGTGTGGCTTAGAAGGCTGACCGTGTAATGTGAGAATCATAGTACATAGTACTAATTTAAGCTCACAGCTTCTTTGCCTTAGAGCAGTTAAGTGATCGTAAATTTGGGCAGCAAGCCTTTGCCTTTGGGAAAAAAAAGGCTTATAAGTGTCAAGCACTGATATACAGATGCTTTAGGCCTACCATAGTATCCCTCCAGTCGTCCGAAACTACCATTTAGCGTGGTGCGTCTGTAGAAAACCTCGGCTAAGGGCCTCCATCACTTTGACAGGCTTGTCACAGCTTTGAGAGTTCTATTTCGTTAAGACAGAACTGCAAAGAAGTCATTTTAGAACTTTCCGTAGAAGTAACCTTGCTCATTCACTTATCAACAGACAAAGATAAAAAAAAAGTAGATGGAGTAACACCATCCCTTTATTGTTCTTTCTAGCAATACTTTGACAAAACAGCAGAAAGGCTTCTTTGTTTGTTGCCACGTTTCTTGGCCTTAGAACTAGTACCTAGCGTTCTGACATCATAAATGTCTCTGATAAATATCCCTTTTGTGTTCCAAGAATTCATCTTGTTTTTGTCATTACAACACACCATTCAAGTTTTTCTCTCCTCTGGTCCAGTGCTATCTATCATACGTTCTTGTTGTAGTATTGTTTAACTTACTTACCTGTTGCATGTCAAGAACTCCCCTCGCTCCCTCCCCCCCCCCCCCCNCCCCCCCGGACTAAGTACCTCTTTGCTGCACTTCACCAAAGAAAATTCCCAAAGGCAGTACCTCACTTTATAGAAGTCATCAGCCATCAACCATCAGCCCCACGCTCTAATCTGAACACCAAGCTAACAAGCCATCATCAAAAAAAAATTGCAATCAAGTTTGGTGACACTGTCAGCCAGAGCTCCCAAATCTCGTCCTCTCCAATCTTACGACACGATCAAATTCCTGGGCCCTTGCCGGACATGCACCAATTGCTCCGCTGTCTTAATTTCGAAACCCATTCAGGATGTACACTAGATCTATGTGAACGACTTAAGAGTGAAAGTGTGTGGAGAAAAAAAGGGGATACAGAAGTGGCCTTTGGAGTTTTGTTGTTGTTGTCTTGTTGTTGTTGTTGTCGTTGTTTTATTGTTGTTGTTATTGTTTTTGTTGTTGTTGTTGTTCTTCTTCTTCTTCCTTCTTCTTCTCCTTCTTCTCCTCCTCCTCCTCCTCCTTCTTCTTCTTCTTCTTCTTCTTCTTCTTCTTCTTCTCCTCCTCCTCCTTCTCCTCCTCCTTCGTCTTCTTCTTCTCCTCCACCTCCTCCTCCTTCCCCTGCATCTCCTCCTCCTCTTTCCTTTTTTTTCTTATTTTGTTGTTGTTGCATGCTGAATTGATGTTATGCTGCGTATCGCATGAGCTTTCATATTTGTCAAACCCAGGCTGACTAGCCAAGCCACGCACGCGACCATAACTGAGTAGTGGCTTTGTACTGCTGTTACGAAATGCATGCCTAAAATGTAAGAGATTATGCTTTAAGCCTGGGGCTTAAAATGCTTTATAAACTCACTTTAGATATTTTTTGTCTTCGCAGAACTTGTCTGTCTAAATCCCACTCTGACACTGGTTACTTTTGAGAGTGCAAATTTATGTGTGCGTTGATAAATCAAGGAATCCATATAGACAGTTTTTAGCTCAGAAATTATTGGCTTTTTTTTTCTTCTTCTAATCGATATGCGTAGAGGCCGCTCAATGCAGTCGGGTGAGGTGGGGATTGGGAAAGGAATGAGGACATTGATTATATGAGCGAATGACCGTTTATTTGGGTTGACAGGTTGACCAGGGTCGGCTATAGCACATTTCATTAGATAAATTGCGGGGGTATGAGATCTGTCTAGCTATAAAGAAGAGATCAAATAAAGAGAATGTGGCTTGTGATGAACAGTCAGTGAGATTTAAGATGCATATTATTTGACAGTAAACTAACCTACCTGTCTGTCTGTCTGTCTGTCTGTCTGTGTGTCTGTCTGTCTGTCTGTCACACTGACGTACCGATAATGTATGATCTAAGTACTTGGTCCGCCTGATTTATTTCTCGAGTGTCCATGCGCGCGATAAGTCTGATAGTCGCATACGTCATGGCGGTAGCGTGTTAGTGGGGTATAGGTCAGAGGTCAAAGAGCAAAGTGGGGGAAGTACAGTGGCTGCAACCGGCTCTCACAAATTATTATACTGCTTAGTGAGGATGACCTCAGTGGCTAAACATAGAACTTTGACAGCCGTTAGCCGTAAGCAATCAAACAAACAAATAAGCAAACAAACAAACAAACAAGCATACAGACAAACAAACAAACAAGCAAACAAATTAACAAACAAACAAACAAGCAAACAAAAAAAAAACAAACAAAAAAAGACATTATTGTCTTTCTGTCAAAAAAAAAAAAAGAAAAGGTATCCTAAATTATAGCCATTCAGGTAGAAGACTAGTGTGTACACGGCACCGGTTCATAATATATCTCTTGACGTGTCAGTGACATAGTTTCACTTCCTTGTCTCACTAAGTGTCATGCCACAGAGGCGGATTTTGACATTGTCATAATGGACACAATATGCCCCGGACCTTGCGTTCGTAGGGGATGGCATCTCGGAGGACGAGAAAAGAGGAGAAAGAGTGGGAAGGAGCTAGACGAATGTTCAATTTCATTGCTAAACCTGCCGCTATGGTAAAATTCGCCCCAATTATGGATGTCTAATGGTATGGAAGAGGGCCTCACACTTTTGTCAATGCAAAGCCCTGAGGACTCTAATTCCGCCCTTGCATGTCACTAACACAGTTCTCTCCAGTTACAGAACAAAAACAAAATGTGTCATCCTGTATATCCCATCAGATGTAATGTGCTTTTGCCATGACGCATCAGTATGATTATATCTAAGTAGACTTCAACATTCCTTTCTATGCAGGAAGTAAACTACGCCTAGATCTAAACCTTTACAGGGATCTCACGCACGAATCGTCTCTCTTCTCAGACATAAACGACCTTAACAAAAACAGCTGTAAAAAGCACACTATTCCAGCGTGTGGAATGTTTACTGGTTTGTCTTGAACATTGTAATGTGAGGCTTTGAAAAAAGATTTTTTTTTTATAGATCTGTACTGTGTTTTATATGTTTACCTGTCTTCTCATTTCCGTGACAATGATGCTTGTTCGGTATTCCATGCATGCCTGTTCATTTTTCGTTTCTGATTTTCTCATTTCATTTTGCATTGTAAAATTTACTAGGATTTACTATAAACATAGACATGAAGGAGGGCAAGAGTTATTTAGTTTATACACTTACTATCATGGTGTAGAATGCCATATAGAATTCGAGTCCATAATATGATGGCAATCACAATGAATAATCTCAGAAATTCTGAACATTGATTGTTGACTTTCTCAGCATGTTCATCTCCTTTGTTTTTATCACAATATTATTAAGAGTTTTTGATTTTAAAATCTCTCACGGATCGTCATAGAACAGCTAGGCATGCGAATGTAGAATTTCTCGATATTACGAATATATTAACCTTACGAACTAGAATCAGATGAGAATTTCACGGCTTGAAGGTGCAATATCCCTTATCTGCACATGTCCACTCTGCCATAACGGTCTGCACGATTCAAATTTGAAACTAGAAGGTCTCATCATAAACCAAAGTAGGTCATATTGTAGAAGTTTACAGGCAAAGAGCAAAACAAACAGCGTGTTATCTGGTTAAACATCCACATGGCAGAGCCGGCGCTTTAACCTTGAGTGTAAGATGCAATATGGCTACTACTACTGTGCATTTCACAATCAAACGGAAACCTGATCATGTTGTGTACAGAGAATATAACTGGTACTGTGCGTTTTGACGTACAACCTAGTTACCATCGTATCTCACAGAAACAAGGGCTGGAGAAAAATGGTGTCACACCCAGCTTTATTGTTGCCATGAGACAGTCTCTCATGCAGTAAAGAATTATTACGCCATTATACACTGTTTTTCTAAGTTGAATGGTTTCATTAAAACCGGCCTTAAACTATAAACGAAATGAGACAAATATTTACATGTAACCTAATTTGCAGAATATGATCGTAAAACATCAACATGAACGATAACAGATACGGACAATTATTCTGCCGTTTTACGGAAGAAGGCCGTATATGCCAAATTAGGTCACACTTTACCTCTAGGCACTTTTTTGTATAGATCATAGTTTTCTCTGTCCTTCCTCCTGGGTTAGTTATTTCTCTGGTAGGTTTGATAGTTATCCGAGATACGATTAAGAGAGGCGTAACGGGTAGGTTTTTTTTTTTTTTAATCTCCTTTAAAACTGCGATTTTGGCACGTACGGTCTTTGTCCATAAAATGGCAGGGAATTGTCCTTATGTAAACATATGAGAAATGAATCTGGCAAGAAGTAAAAGTTATTTAAGACCCTTAGTAAA
>JAWQUT010000004.1:6470998-6483593 GCA_033807755.1 Ellobium chinense
GTCAACGCCTCAATTTTTTCACAAATCTTTTTTCAAAAATAGTCACCTCGAATTCTAATTTGGTCTCCAATTTTTCATTACTGGTGTTGAACGTCTGCTAATACATTGGCACATATGCACACTTTTTTGTTGTATTTAGAAAGCTCAAATTGTACCTGTAACTTTAAAAGTGGATGCTTTATTTAGATCACGTCATTTTACTTATTTCTACATTCAGACACTGGCTAGCAGGGCCCCAGAAATGGGGTATTTTATAATTATATTAGCGGATAAATTGGCTAGAACAAAATGCGTGATTTGGCCTTCCAATAGGTGCCTAAAAACCTAACCCTTCACCATTATTAATTTTTTCCTACATTACGTTTTGAATAGTCAAAAGTGAAAGAATTCTTTACTGGTGAAAGTGTCCTTCTTTTTTTTCTTTAGTGACAGAGGATGATATTCCTGTGGTAAGGTATATTTGCAGAGGGACACAGAAAATATTCAACAGTCTGACTCACTGAGATGAATTGGATGAGGTGTTGATAGCCTCTGTTAGTTCCCTGGAGAAATATGCAACTTTCAGCCACAAAATGGTTCATATGATACTGAAATAACTGTCTCAGATCATTTTTTGTGGCCAATCTAGAGTTTGATCGCCCTCAAAATTGCCAATTCTCTTGATGAGATACCCTATGCTACTTTAAAAGCCCCAGTGAGCTTACATTTCAGCACTAAAGCTTTACCATGATAACCTGTTTGGAGGGGAAACAGTAAGGAATGTTCAGAAGGAAGTAAAGCATTAAGTGATTGGGAGGGAAGGGGGAAAGTGACCCCCTCTTCCTTGGTCATTGCTTCCATTTAAACATCTTGACATGAGCAGATGGGTTCTTTTTAATCATCTTTACAACTCCTCATGGTCAAATCCACAGTAACCACACATTTAAAACCTAAAAGGGATGATACTGACATTTTGCAAAGGGGCATTATGTTAGTGGTTGGAGAAGAAGCCCTGGAGAAACAAAAGTTTATTGCATCTGCCCAAAAGAATTTTAATAAAATGCAGCTTCCTTTGGCAGCACCATGTAAACTTATGGACTGGACTGTGAGGGAGTGGGGTGGTGATTTTTATTGACGGTGGAGGTAGGGTGGGGTGGGTGAGGATAGGGATTGATAATGAAGTTGGGGGTGGAAGGGGGAGGGGCGAAAGAAAGGAAACGCCCAAATTTTTTCAAAAAAAACTTTCAAAAATGATCACCTCGAATTCTGATTTGGTCCTCAATTTATCTTAAGGCTGATTTTGACCGTATGCTAATACATATGCCTACTTTATTTTTTTTATCTAGAAGGCTCAAAATGTACCTGGAACTTTGAAATTGGGTGCTTTATTTAGATCACAGGTCATTTTACATATTTTTACACTCTGACACTGGCTGGCAGGGCCTTAAAAAAGAAAGAAGATTTTATACTAGCTGATAAATTGGCTTGCACTATCTGAGTGATTTTGCCTTCTAATAAGTGCCTGAAACCTTTACTTCTCTAACATCTGGTATTCCGGTAAAATCACCTTTTCCTGTAAGTGTTTGCGTATTCGTGATCTGCATATCAATATTCATCTTCTGGTATTTTTTTGTTTGTTTGTTGGAAAGTTGCGAAGAAGGGGAATTAGACTAGAACTTTGTTGTGGCGAGCTATATGAATCACTTAATTTTTTCGTAAATAGTTCTGACAAAGATAAGCCCTTTAGTGGCGTGGTGTCAGATTCTTCGGACCTATTCATTGCCTACAATTGAGCGAGTTGATCGTGTTAAACTAGACTACGTATTGTATGCCGCCAGCTGAACAACCCGTCTGAAGCCATAATTGAACTTTGAACTGAGACAGGAGCACATAAGAGGGGACATAATTAGGCAAATACGGGTGCACTTATAAAATTGAATATACATGAAATTGTCTACCCTGCGCCAGAAAAACTGACGTGAATGTAGAAAGTCCGTTTGAGTTAGATCAGCTGGGCAAAAAATAAATTTTAATACGTTGCAGGTGAATTTCTTTCCTTTTTCACTATCTCAGGTAATTTTCATCGCCTGCAACAGTTCACTGATTTTACTGGTTAGTAGCGTGATGCGCATCACGTTGGTTGCGTTTCACACGAGACTGTCATCTATTGCTTTGTTGTCAAAATCAGTGCTACGAGTGCAGTCCTTATGAAACATCGCTGCATAATTTCGCAATGCCAGAGGACAAAGTCTATTAATAATAATGATTCCAAGTTAAGCACTGATGTCAAAAGCATACCCGGAAAATATAAGCTGTATGTTTACAGATTTTAAGACTGTTATTCACTAATCAAAAGCAGTAGGCTACACGCAGATTTTCTTTACATATTATAGTGTAGCTTACTAGCTTGAAATTGACATACGAGGCATGTGGTCACACTAAGATTGCTACACCGGTTTCATCGGTGCACTGTAACATAAATGTCAATGAGTGAATGACCCCCTCGAAGGATGCGCCACGAAACCAGTGTTTGCAGTGTGGGGTCATACTTGCCTCTCTGCAATAACAGTGTTATCATTGTCAAACTGCATAAAGGTTCCAAATAGAGATTCGCTAAGAAGCCAAGATAAGACTATGTGTTGTTAACTGATCGTGTGTGGGGTTGCTTGATCGCGCAGGAGGATAACACTCTTATGCAGATATCCTTGTCGCTTTCGACAGTTTCCTTCAACCTCTTCAGTGTTTCATAGTAGCCGATGGCCATAACTGTTTGATCATGAAGTATAATGAAGTCACGAAAAGCATGTCTTTTGCATCTCAAAACACAATTGCCATCATTTTGGAACAATGGTGCCATTCTGCTGCACGATAGCACCACCCCGCACACAGTCAACTTAACAAAAGATTTCCAGCGATACGGGATACGATGGTGAGGTTTTACTGCAGCCAATCACAGTTTTGCCTTGGCTCCTTCAGATTAACAGCTGTCTGGACCACTCAAACATCATTTATCCTGGAAGTGGTTCCCATGATGCCGTGCTGCTATTGTTGCAGAGGTGCACAGGTGGCTGTAGTCGTTGGACGGTGCATTCTTCGAGGATGGTATTTATGCTGTCGTGCACTGTTGGGACCGTACATTAGTCTTGATGGCGACTATATATAAACGTAGCAGATTAGTGCTTGTAACCTATCAATGTACAATGTTTAATTATACTAAACATTTTTGCATTAATTACTGTTTGTACCTTACTTTGAGGACATCCCCCGTATAAGGATACTGTTAAGGGATGGCTCCGGGCAACTCCCAACACACATTATTATGCACACAGATGATACATACTAGATCCTCTGTTGCACTCAACAAACATACACTAGATGTACAGGGGTGGTGTGGTCTTGCAGGAAGATGACACCCTTATGCAGACGTCCTTGACTGAGTACTAGGCACACCACCAGGCAATTTTGATAGTTTCTTACAAAGAGGAGTTCACTCAGGCAATACTTCAATCATAGAATATACTTGATTATTTCCCTTGTCTCATATTTCGTGATAACTTGCTGCGGTTTATTATCTTATCCATTCAAAAATTTTAAGATTTCTGTTCCAGATTAAGACCAGTCTTTTGAATAAGTTTAATTAGGACTGGTTTATAAATTTTCGGGTTATCTGGTTAACCGACCAACCACCAACCAACCAATCAATTAACCAACCAAACTGACATACCGACCAGCCAGCCACTCAATCAGTCAGTCAGTCAGCTAACCAAGCAAGCAAGCAAGCAAGCAAGCAAGCAGCCAACCAACCAGCCAACCAACCAGCCAGCCAGCCAGCCAGCTAGCCAGCCAGCCAACCAACCAACCAACCAACCAACCAACTAACCAACAAACCAACCAACCAACCAACCAGCCAGCTAGCCAGCCAGCCAGCCAACCATCCAACCAACCAACCAACCAACCAACCAATCAACCAGCCAGCCTGCCAGCCAGTCAGCCAGCCAGCCAGCCAGCCGACCACCCAACCAACCAACCAACCTTGTTGACATATAACCTTGTATTTCACATATTTATTATTATGATGAGTTAGGCAAAATAGGATCACCCACATCCTTTTAATATTATCATCACATGAAGTTTATTTTCAAAGAATATGATTTAATTCAGTATAGCTTTTTAATTTCAACATTGTGATCATAGCCCGTCTTTAATTTTTGAAAAAAATGATACAGAAATTTGCAATTTGCCTAATCTGTGAAATACAAAGTTTAATGTCAGCAAGATCAAAATACAGGTACCAATTATTGAAAACAAAGAAACCCTCTAAAACAGACAACAAAGGCAATCGCTGGTTTTAATGCTGAAATGCAAGATGTGAAACAATGAAAAACAGTTCAAAAGAAGCATAGACACATGTGAAGTGTCTGTAAACACAGTTATAGGTTACAGGCCTGTAACTGTGCTTTCACTTTGTGGTCGTACAACTTAGGGGGTATATTTCATCTCCCCTTTTCCCTCTTTTGGCATGCCCTGCTTCCAGTAATAAGGGCTCCAGGGGGGGGGGAAATTTTGATATCATGGGAATCTGTGTCCATTTTACTTTATTTTACCAGGCACTATTTAGCCCTGGGCTGGAACTGCCAGGTCAAGGGTGTGCTCAGGCGGAAGAGGAGGGGTTTGGCATTGACCAGTGAAAAATGTAGGGTCTGTTTACAAATACTGTAGCAACCAAGCTCAAAATTTCAATGGGCTTGCTAGGGTTGGGTAAGTCTTAAAATTTGGGCCACATAATGGGCTTCAATCTGGTATGGGTCTGGGTGAAAGCTAAAACTTTGGGTTCAGATGGCAGCTCAAAATGTTAATATAGCCCATAGAGGAAAAAAGGGTCCAATCCTATTACAAGTCTGTAACCTATATGGCTGTGTTGTAAATTTCAATTGCATAAGGTACATGTCATTTTACTGTATAACTAATGTACTATGTATGTAACTGTTGTGTGGTCCTTATGTAGTAATAATGAGCAACATGGTAACAGCCATGGGATGAATAGAAAAAGTATCTATAATACAGTAGTTAAATTACAGTAAGACCTCACAGACTCAACTTTCAGGGACAAGTCTATAATTTCGAATTGATGAGATAGATGTCTTTGGAGCAACGTGGCCGAATGGTTGAGGCATTAGACTCTAGATCTACAGATCGTGGATTTGATTCCTGACCACAGTTGTATTGTAAGCGCTTTTGGGAAAGTACTTCGTTCACATTTTCCTTATACATCCGTCTGTAAAATGGGTACCCAGTTATAGGCAGTAAATGATAATAAGTTCCAACCTATGTGATTTGCATAGTGGCCGTTCCTGCAAATGGCAGCTGCACTGTATACTCCTTAGGTGGTTGAAATAGTCCTGGAGTGATCGGGCCTGCTGGGGTAATAACAGTGTAAAGTCGCATGAGTGGGCATCAGCCTGAATACATGACTTATAAACTGCATTATTATTATTATTATTATTATTATTATTATGTTCGAGTTTGAGTTTGTGAGTACAATCTAAGATAGGAAATGGAAAACTGGACTTAGGGCACAACAAGGAATAGGGCAGAGGTCGTGAGGTCTTATTGTAATAAATCTGTTTCATGTTTAATTTAATACTGGAGATATACAATGACTATGTTGGCGGATGGAAATTGAAAACAAGCACGTATTTTCTCTCTCTCTCTCTCTCTCTCTCATTTTTTTTTCACTTTTTATCTGTCCGTCAGGACCATAGCCACCATCCCTTCTCCTCGCCCCTCAATCTGCAGGATGTTGAAAGCCTAATCACTTGCAAATCTCTTGATAAGCCCAAGTGGAAGACGGTGAGCATGATTTTACTTTCATCCAGAAGGGGCAGAATGATATGGTGGTTATGACCCTGCTCTGCCTGCCTGCCTGCCTGCCTGCCTGCCTGCCTGCCTGCTGCCTGCCTGCCTGCCGGCCGGCCGGCCTGCCTGCCTGCCTGCCTGCCTGTCTGTCTGTCTGTCTGTCTGTCTGTCTGTCTGTCTGTCTGTCATATGTTTGCATGCATAATAAATATTCCTTATCTACAAATCACACATTGGCCTGGTTAACACACTCTTGTCATTTCTTCAATAGATATCGAGTATGAGGGCCTTTCCGTATTGCTGTTTTGTCCACAAGTTGGGGGATACCACATAAACAACTAGCATAATACATTGCTCTCTCAAGAACAGTTGGTCCAACAAAAAAGAACACTTATTACTATTATGAACGAACAATCATCATTCATAAATTTTCGCTTGACAGTGACATTCTCAATCTATCTTTATAACAACAAATTGATAGTGACAGCTGATACGAATCAGAAACATAATGTGTCAGACTTACACAACTGGAATGGGGGAAACCGCTTCTTCTCGTATATAAGGCAAGTGTACAAAGACATCCTTACCCACGGTTACAAACTGCTCCTAGACTTGACTAACTTAATAGCGTTGCTCGTTTCCTTAAGATGTACCCGTCTGTCATATTTCCTGGGTCATGAATTACACTACCCTACAGATTAATGAATCCATTGTAACTGGTGACTGACATCAGCGTTGGAAAAACTTGACATAGCAAAGGGGTTGATAACAAGATGCAGTTTTGTTTTGTCTAACGACTGAAAGGACCATTCATTTAAAAAAAAAAAAAATAGTCCTAGCTGTTGACAACAAGAACATGTCAATATTTCTTTTGTGCATGGGCAGTTGGAACGCCTTCCTTGATTTTCCTGATTAGTTGAGGAAACGATTAGTGTTGCTGGTTTTGGGAACTGTCTCAATTCAAGCTTAATGTAATTCCTCAAGACCAACGAAAAGAAAGACGTAGGAGAGATCAAAAATCGAGTAAGGAATGGCGTTCGTTTACTCCCCAAAACGGACTATAACCATCCTTGAATTCTTGCCACAGTGTCCAGTGATTGAATTACAAATTCAGTCCAGGGTGTGGCTTACACTCGTGGCCGTTTGCATAATGCGAATTTAAATCAAGAGGAAGTTGATGCTTTATGGTGGAAATAGTCTCAATCCAAAGTCTGCCTTGGGTTTCGTCATAGAAATTTCCCCAAATCGAAGTTTGAAGACATGCTAGAGGCTGACTGACTGTTGTATGCTGTAGAAAGAAAGAGAAATAGAATCCAAAATTTAATTTTCTCTCTTTTACTCTAAAATGTTTTTGCAAAAGATAGCAACACAAGGATCCTCACATGATTGTAATATAATGAAGGAAAAGAAATGAAAATTGCTTTACACAGATTTCATGCAAATTACTGGAGGAGTTTTTGTTGCTGTTGTTGTTGTTCTTCTTCTTTAAAGTGCACAGAGATCTGATTTCGCCGACTCATATTAATATTTTGTCTTGTGTGGATAGATCAGTCAGGAAGGAAGTTGCTTTATACTAATGATGGGTCTTGAAAAGCGTCACAAATGTGAGGAAATGGGATCACTTTGTGAATGTAAAGGCGGATGTTGAGAAAGATATGGGACATGTTATATTCAGAACATTGGACATGTCGAAAATTTCAGAATTTTTAGATTTCACCAGAGTATTTTCATTGTAATAATGTCACAAACTATGGACATGAAAATTAATAAACAGTAAACAAAGGAAGATCTACGTCTTTGACAGAAATCTCATTCATGACGTTAATGATATAAGGCAGAGAGATTACGGTTATTTTATTTTATTTAGAGTGTTTTATGACTTAATATGAACCTAACTCTGATGAATGAATAGGAACAAATCAAAATTAAAGATTATAATAGTCTAAGTGCATTTAGGGTCATATACAGATAATTTTCATCACAATATGCATGAACTTCATGTTTCTTTGGAAATAAATTCAGAAAGATCTTCATGGAATCAACTTAAAAGTTGCTCTGCAGTCAAAGAAATGTCAGAACAAGCCAATGTGTCATCAGTCATCAAGAAAAAATGGTGAAAATTATGTTGGGCATATCGTCCGAAGTATGACACCAAAATTGCAAAGCAAGGCCTTAAATTTGGATAATGCTGGAATTAGCTTAAAGAGGCCGCCAAAGAAAGTGCAGATACGAACTTGACTGAGAAAGGCTGTAGCTATCGAGCTGGACAGATTGGGAGAAATCCAGTGGATTGCACAGGAAAGAGATGGCTGACGTTACACAGTGTGGTGCATGAGTAAAGACTAATGGCACGGTAAAGATGGAAGATTATTGAATATTGGTTTAACAACTTCACACTCTTAGTCTCATGATCTATTGATTTCTGTTTTTCTATTTTATTTGTGAGCAGTCGGGAAGTGTGTTAGGGTCACGGGTGAACACTAGGTTCGCACGTGGAAGTAGGGACCGATTCAGGCAGTAGGTATTTAAGGATTAAATTTCTGTGAAGTTACCGTCCCTGTAGTGTAGTTGGTAACACGCTCGGACTTGCAAGCTGAGAGACCCTGGTTCGATCCCCGGCAGGGACAAAAATTATAGAGTAGGTTTTTTCTGCCCTTCTTCTCAAAATTGATCATTCACAGTAATTTGGTAAAATCCCTGGTGACACACTTCCTTAAAATAATATGCAACATCTGAAAAATTATCAGACTAAGCTCACCTTCCTCCCCCTTAAATGTAAGAGAAAGAATACCATACTACTATTTGCCTTTCCACCCGGTTACATATTGCCCTTCTGATAAAATAAATCAAAATAGTCTATTTTAAACTAAAACTAAAAACTAAAACTAAAACTAAAACGAGTCTATTCTTACCTCTCATCTCTGTCTGTTCATGCATGCTCGCGGTCAAAGCATCAGTCTCATCGCCCATGCCCCGTGAACTAGCGCCAGGCCGACAACATCCAAACGCCGCAAAACAGCATTTCATCATCTTCATCTCCAACGCCTTCACGCCGTAGAAGAGGATGTAGGCTATCAAGAATAAGACAAAAATAGCGGCAACAACGGCTGGAATGAGCCAGGCCAGTTCATCAGTGTGGGTCTCGCCAAGGTAGTGTATACCACCCCCTTGTGTCCAGTTATCGCCCTTGGCCACGCTTACCAAATCAAGTTCCGGTGCGGACAAGGGTGTGTTGGGTAAACTGCCATATTTTGGGAGGTCAGAGATGACTTTGGAGTTATTCAGGAACTTTTGGAGGATGTTTTCATCCTCATCTCCCTCTGCCTCAAAAGATGGAATGAAAAAGTCATCGGCGTCCATATTTGGCGGAGACAATAAATTCGTCGTCATGTTGTGAACTTTATCTTGAACCGGTGTTAGCAATGTGGTGAGAAGTTTAGAAGCGAAAGAGTGTGCTGGAAAAGTGGTTTGTTCTTGGACGTCAGCATCATAGGTGACTTGGTCCATGGATTTTACAAGGTCGGCTCCGGGTGCAAAGTTTGTACTGGCGTCCGAGGTAAGGAGGCCAAGAATGGCCGTTGTGTCATTGCCGACAGGAGCCATTTCACTTCGTGTCTTACGGAACTTGTTTTTTTTTTTTTCTGCTAACTTGGCGCTTTACATCAGATGATTTACAGTGTCACATGTTATGCCAATCCTGCTGCAGGCATGTTGTCATATTCATATGATGGGAGCTGAAAAGATTTATAAACAAATTAAAAAAGAAGACATAATCTACAAGCAGTGACAGAATACAATCTACAGCAATAACATAACAATGTCGTCAAAGATAGAGGGCATAATAAATAAAACGAGGACAAAAGCTAGACATCAAGCAAATAATAGCTTCGGTTTTCCTTTTTGGACATTGTCAAAGACAATTGGAAAAACAACCCAGTTACTTTTTTTCCTGTCAAGGAGGTCCCAAAACACCAGATCATTCTGCATAACGAAGGAGATGTATAAGAGAGGCAAGGACAATAACCAAACGATCTACATTCCTATCAAATGAAGTGCAGTTCAATGCATGTACAGTAGAACACTGATGAAACTATGCCCCTCGCAAATGGAAAAATCCCTCGTGTTACTGAGGAGCACTTAACATCGAAACTATGAAATGAAAGAATGATACTGAATCCATGTATGTAAAATTCATACAATAGCAAAGTATGCTTTTGAAGTAAATACTGAATATCAAAATTCCATTGCACTCATCTGCCTAACTGGGAAGGCCTTCAGGTATGAAGATGCCAATAGCACCTGGCATAAAAATATGCAATTTTAAATAGTTCCTATAAAATCAAAATATTGGCCATGGGGAGGGGGGGAGGGGTTAGATTTTAATTTCAAAGGCTTAGATAGGTGCAAATATATGTGTAGACTCAGAATAGGTGAGGTTTAGTCACTCAAGTATAAAATTTGTGATTGTTGCTAGGTGGGTAAGGTTACCCTGTTTACTGAGTAAAAAGGCCTAAAATATTAGGGTGTCTGCTTCACTGCCTAAGTTCTCAAAATCTAACTGGTTCAGGTGCATTTTTCTTTGTGTCAAAATTTGGAGAAAGAGCTAAATTACATTTTTGGAAAGTATTTTGAAACGGCACCCCAGGATAAGTTAATGAGAGGTGTAAAACCTAATATAGCCAACAGTGAAAAATACATTGGCATCTTCATACCTATAATACTCCAGGTGCATGCATGTCTCTTACCGCGCATTGCCCATAGACTGACAGTATGCTATGATGTCATATCTCTGGCACCGCGCTGACTACTGATACAGATGTGATACACATTCACTAGGTAATTCCGACTGTATCCCGCTTTCTGTCGTAAAATGTTTCTTGGAAATTATTTAGTTTTAGTAATGACAATTCCATGTCATTTGCAAACCCGTCCAGTCTTATGTATGTTAAGATCATGGTTCACAAAGGAATAGAACACACGACTGACAAAGCTAAAGGGTCTGTCTCTTCCAGCCAAAATTACTAAATCTAGTTTCCGAAGGACATGCCGCTAGGACTGTAGACAGAAGATCTAATCCATGTGACTGAAAGGGAGGTCCCTTGGGATTATGCGACAAGAGAAGACGGAGGAAGAGAAGAGGAGGAAGAGAAGAATAAGAAAGAATTATATGAAAAGGCAAGAATGGAAACATTAGAGACCAGGGAAACAGCTAAGGTTTGACAAAATAGATATTTTCAATGACTGTTACAAATGAGGGTTACAAAAAAAAAAAAAGAAAAAAAGACACAACATCTTAGGATGACTAGGAGGAAGGCGGGTACAAGACATTAGGAAATTAAAGATTTGATAAGGACAAACAAACAAAAAAAAATGTTCTGGAATAAGCCGTAGACAAAGAGGTGAGTTTGAGTATGAGGAGAAAGAAGAAAAAGCCACACAACGCTCCTACCCAGACACACCATGACAGCCAGAAACAACAGAAAGAAGGACAGGATGGCAAATTTTTGTTTAATCAATACAGGCATTTGTCATTATGAACGCCCACATGCCACTTTGTGGTTTCGGTTTTTGTTCGCAGTAAACCTTGTTCAAAGCTTCTTCAAACCTTGATAACGTTAATCTCAAACTGGACGAATAGACGCACCACTCGCGGACAGTCATATCACTATGGAAGACTATAACCAGATAGAAGGACTGGCAGGGTTTATACAGAAGGACCTCACCAAAGACCTTTCAGAAGACACACTGACCAAGTGGCATGCACAAATGAATAGAATAGAACTTTATTAGGCTCTTGGCCAAACACAGTACATAAATTTCATACTAAATAAAAGGTGACACGGGGAAAATGAGACAATGATGAGCATAATAAAATACTATACGTCGAAAGTTTCTACAAATAGAAACCAGAAAGTGTGCTGCGGATATGGGTTCATGTGATCTACCAGCTAGCTAAATTATAATATCAATCAGAGTTATAGAATTATGCCAACAGTTGACCACAGCAGCAGGGTCAGTGAATAGATGGACCCACCAAATTCGCTGTTATCGTTTAGGATTTCTTAACATACAAGTCTTGGAAAGGCGGAGCTGTATTAGGACTCATGCAGACACATGATTCTTCTGGTTGAAGAACTCATAACTGGAAAAAAATAGGGCGTTATAAGAATCGATAGCAGGACATTATAAATCTTGTCATTTGGACAGATTATTCAGAATGGGCCCTAGATTTGTGAACCAGACAGAGGATTATTTTTCACTCTTTTCTATTTTGTAAACTAAATCAATCTGAAGTTTTGGGTTGAGAGCTGGATGTGGATTTGGCTTTCTGATCGGAACACTTGTAGCTGAGGAAAGCAGGTAGATCCAGCTTTTTACATCTTTCCTTGTATAGGTGCATGGTTTAAAACTAAAATGAAAGACCTCTTTTAAAACACATTCTTATAAGGTCATTAAATGCTGCAAACTATTAAAGAAGACTTAGGTTTAGCTGATTGCGGCACTTCTTGTTAGTGACGGTAGAGGAACTTCGTTTTTGGCTCAAGGGGTAAATCACATCAGGTTTTTGGTATCTGAATGCAAAACGGTGTCATTCTGAACTCAGGTGGGGGTTCATTCCGACCCATTTTGGGGGAGGGGCTGTCAGGAGGTTCAGTAAGTCCAGTATAAAATGATAAAACATTACAACTTATCATATTCGAGGTCCTTTCGGATACTGCTGATTACTTATCTGAAATTTTGCTTTATTGGAGGCGGAAAG
>JAWQUT010000004.1:6484929-6501457 GCA_033807755.1 Ellobium chinense
GGCGGAAGCTGTCAATATGAAAGGCCACTGGAGACCAGATCTCAACTATGATTACAGCGATTTCATTATTTTGTTGTGAGGAGGAACACAACACACCATAAACACAAGGCGCACACACAAACGTGATCTTACTCTCTACGGCCAGAGGCTGGAACCCACTCCAGGTCAATGATCAGAATAAGAGTAATGAAATTTGGAATGAAGAAAACGTTTTTGTTTTTTTGTTCAAATTAGAGAAAGAGAAAGAAAGAAAAATAGAAAGCAGGAGGAAGAGAAGGAAGGAAGGAAGGAAGGAAGGAAAGAAGGAAGGAAAGAAAGAAGGAAGGAAGGAAGGAAGGAGAGAAAGGCAGGATGGTTAAATTACATGCATGATAACATAATAATGAGATTTTGGGTCTGGGTTTATAAGGGTGAGCTGTTGGGGACAGGGCTGAGAGGGGGAAGGGGTGAATAGCTCGTGGGTGGAAGCCAACTGCTGGCCAGTAGATTATCTCAATAGCCAGTACTCTCAATAGAGAAACGTTACCCCAGTCATGACCTCTTGAGAAGAACTGCATTAGATCACTCAAGATGATGCAGTAAAGAAACGCTCTTAGGTCACACATCGTATCGTTCCTTTTGAGCATCTATTGAAAACATCCAATATCATCAACACGCCAGCTGTATTACACGACATAATTTTGAACAAAGCACAGGGCAGCTTTAAAGTGTAAATAGCGGTGGTCCCCTGGGTAGACCTGTTTCACAGTACTCTTAAAGAACAATAGTTTGCTATCAGACTGTAAGAACACATACATAGCTTAGAGCACACAACGTGGTCTAACGCTGCGAGCGACTGGGATGAACTTTGTAGGAATAGCCAACGTATGAAATCTGAATGCACATGTATTGAACTATAACCGGTACAATAAATATAGATATAGACCCTTAACTCACGTTTCATCTTGAAAGGCTACACAGAACACATCACGAGCGTTCCAGTCGCACGTCCGTGAGAAAGAACTGCTCACGCCCAGGTTAAACTGTGTTAATGCATAAATAAGTCTGGTCCCGCTAAGCGCTCACTCCTTAAATTCTTTCCTGTTCCCCTTTGGCATGGCTGGTGTAGCTAGGTCTAGGCTATTTTTAGAACTTACAAAACCGAGTCTACGTTCTGTTGCTCTTTTTCTTCTTCTCTCCTGTAATATTGGAAGTGTGTCTGTAGACAGCACGTATGAGATGGTGAGAAGAGAGGAAGAGGAAGAGATCAAGGAGGATACAGGATGGAAGAGAAGAAGAAGAAGAAAAAGAGGATGAAGAAGAAGAAGAAGAAAAAGAAGAAGAAGAAAGAGGAAGAGAAGAAGAAGATGAAATATGGAGAAAGGAGAGAAAGACGAGAGAGATTTAGGGAAAGAAAAAAAAATGTGGTGATAATAAACAAAATGGGCACTAAGATATTAGAGTGAGACATACTGAGGTGGAGAAAGAATGAAAGCAGTGATGGATAGAGGAACGAAAAATGGGAAGATGAGAAAGGAGCGAGACACTGTCTGAGTGAGAATAAATGGAGCGATGTGGAAAAGTAAGAAGTTGACTGAACGAAATGCAAAATAGGCTGAGACAGANTGAAGGGGTGTAGGGAAAAAGAGGCCAAAAGATGATTGCTCAATAGGAAAAGGGAAGAGAAGGAGAAGGGAAAAGCGAGACACAGTCTAACTGAAAATGAAAGGAGTGTTGATGAGATTATAGATTTATGAAAAAATAAAGGCAGAAAGAAAAATGGGTTCTGAGTGAGAGTGACAGCATAGGGTAGGACGAAGTGAAGGCTGAGAAAGAGAAAAGGGTGAGAGGGGAAAAGAGTAATCTGTGAAAGCATAAGAAAATGAGAAAGAGAGAAAGAGAGAGAGAGAGAGAGAGAGAGAGAGAGAGAGAGAAAGAGAGAGAGAGAGAATTAGAGAAGGCAGAAATAAGAAAGCTATATTAAGAGGGGGGATTCTAAGGGCGAGAGAGAAAAAAAGAGAGAAACTTAGATGGAACTTAAGACAGTTTACCACAGATGCACACGCACGGTAAACACATGAACATGTGCAAGTGTACAAGCATATCTCCACTACTTACCCCTCCAGTCTGTTACTAGTGACTTATTCTGAACAGATGACTGAAGAAAAGCAATTCTATTATTGCGACTACATCACCAGTTTATGATTATGTATTATTATTACATGCATTACATAGGGCACTATATATTTAACATACTAAAACGCAGTTGACACACTTGAGAACCACACTGACAAGACCTTTATCTTGTGGCCGCCTGTGTAACAGTTATTGATAAAATGGATAATTGTTACACTGGTCGTATCCGGCCGAAATGAAATATTGTTCAAATTTTCGGGGAATACGAACGTGCTAACCGTAGAAAAAATGTATAGTGGCGTTGGTATATTTTTGCCCTGACCCTACCAGAGGAGTTGTTTCACCAATCTTATCTCCTGATAAACATACAGATGTTGTGGTTTGATCTAGATAATGATCAGACCTGTTATTAGTAGTGGCTCCTGGGGTGTGGAAGGAAATTTGCGAAGGGATGGAACGGGACGTTTATGAGTGCATGATTATTTTTTTTCGTATTTCTGTCCTTTTTATAAATGAAAAAAACCCCATATTTTCTTCTTCTCTCTCTCTTTTTCTCTTTCTCTGTATGTCTGTCTGTCTGTTTTTTCTCTTTCTCTCTCCATCTTCTGTGTGTGTGTGTGTTTGTGTGTGTGTGTGTGTGTGTGTGTGTGTGTGTGTGTGTGTGTGTGTGTATGTGTCTGTCTGCCTGTCTCTCATTCTCTCTCTTTCTCTCTTTACTCAGCTTCCCTGTTTTACGTTCTCTGTTAACCTATTTATAGAGATGGTTCGACTTTCGGAAAGTCGGTGGCACTATTCAGTTCCTCTCCCGGTTACGCCGATGACTGCTCTATGACTCCTTGCACGATCATACTGCCTGAACGTGAAGTTGATCAGAGGCGTATCATTTATAGAGACAATACAGTTCAAGATTTCGCTTCACTGTGGCAAACGGACCCACCAGAAAACGGATAATGATATAAAAGCTGACGAGTATTCGATCAAGAAGGCAGACAAATTTGCGCCTCTTAACAAAAACATGATCCAGACATAAACGCCCCAGCAGGATAAAAGCAGCCCAGCTCGCGGATGCAAGAATTACCGCCCTTGTGATCAGAGTTATCGATCTGGCCCCAATAAAGTGCTGATAACTCGTTATCTGTCTAAAATAATCACTGTATCCAAACATCTGAACTGTATGAGTGATTCAAGGGATATGAAATGGATAAGGGATTCGTAAATGTGCACAACTGTATTGTGCTTACATACTGTAAAGGACAAATTATATCCGTGACATCAACAATAACAGAATATAGAAGGGCGCTTAGTAAGACAATATCTCTGACTGTGCTAAATTTGAATTCAAGAACAAATGAGAAAACGAACCCATATGTGCGGAGGAGTGGGAAGAGAGGTATCTTGGAGGAACAAAAAAATCCTAAACCAAACAACAGACTGACCCACCGACCTACCGACCTATCGACCCACTGAGCGATCACACCACTATATAATAATATTATCGCGTTTATTTCCAACACAAGACGACATTGTATTAATAAAAACATTAACGAGATACGTCGTTTAATATGACAGGAACCAAAATGTAGTAGCTAGTCTTCTTAATCAGACTAATATCGCCTACCAGCCTGCTAGGGTCAATGTCATAGTTCGGACTTCACGTGCAGTTACAGAAGATTTTGTGAGATATGTCCAGTTCGTGCGAGGCTAACCAAAATATAACTGCTTCAATTCTGATCCAGACCAACCTTTCAACCGTTCAAAGTTTCATTCAAATATGTAACTTTTAGAGTTGCTAAAGATATCTTGGTGGCATATCAACATGTATAACACAATGTGGAAATGCGCTATTGATTTTATACTTTATATCAAAACTCGGAGCAACCACAATGCGATTTTTTAGAGTTATCTTAATTAAAGCTCTAATTTATAAATGACCCAGTTAGATAAGTCCTGCTGCTTTGATATCAGTCACAATTCAATAATTTTTTACTTTAATAAACTCTTACATTTCCGCAAGGTTTCAGGCAAATAAGTTGATAATCTTTCGAATTATCATGCTCACAAACACAGAAGCAGGCAAGCAAGCATGCAAACAACAAAAACTCGTACGTAGCTGTGGTAGAAATAAAGCGAGATATACAGACTAGAATGTATAAATGCTCATTTTGTACTTAGGATGCCCGAGCTGAATGCAATTATTGTTGAAGGAAAGAATTTTTTTTTTTTATAAAAATACCTTTGGGCAACAGTGTTATTTTAAGCCTTGTCTTTAAATTCATTAGAATACCCGAGCTCTAGCATATTACTGAAAGTTTACATTTGAAAAAAAGTCTCAGATGATATTCTCTTTGATATTCCTACTGTTGGCAGCTTATTCTAGAAGACTCTATATCTCCAAAATTAGCGACCTAGATCTAGATCTAATACTGAAACCTTTGTGGTCAAAACAGAAAGAAGGGGTCAAAAGGTAAGCCTTAGATTTTTGTATTCTGAAGAGATTTCTGTGACAACCGCTCATGAACAAATGTCACGACATCAGTATCTCGTCTCTCTCCTCCCAATCATCGCATCCTCATCATTATCATCTGCATTATTATCATCATCATTATTATTATTATTGTTGTTATTATCATTATTATTATTATTATTGTTACTATTATCATCATCACCATTAAAACAACGAACACCACCACCGCTTCCACTGTCATGATGGACCTGTTTGGGATGTGTCTGGGCTCCCGTCCGTGTTATTGCATGACGTAGCCTACTTTATTAACCTCTCAACATATAAAGGTGAGATAGGTGGAGGTGGAAAGAAGTCACATGTCTTGGAAGAAGTTCGAATAAGTCCATCGGTGAAAGGCAACTCTAGACCCACGGCATATAATATATCTTCATACTAACGAGTCCTGGTACATGTGATTTTCTGAAGTGTTCTAGATCAGCTGCTGTCACCTGCAAGTCAGGATGATAGAACTGTGTCCCATTGTCTCCAGCTTAAGAGCTTTGACCTCAAACGTAACCATTAATGAACACAAGAGAAGAGAGTGTGAAAGTGTGAGGACACAAACATGTTCATGCAAGTCTAGGAAGAGAAAATGATCTAACAACTAGTAAGATAGAAGAGAAGAGCAAATGACGGCAAAATAGAGGAAGGTCGTGAGACTCAAAGCGGTGACACCATACCAAGGTACCCCGTGTTATTGCGAAGCACGTGACAGCAGCTTGCCATGTGATGAGTGTATCACAAGATGTATACGACACATGTGTACCAGTCCCCGTTATCGCTGCATATGATAATACAGATATCAGTGATTTCAAGAGGTACACGGGACCTTAACACTATTCACTTGTTGACAATCTGGGCTTGATAAACGAGGCAAAACAGATTTTTATTTTCGTGCACTACATGACGACATTCGCGCTACTTGTACCTGGGAGCAACCTTTCCTAAGAGCACTTCGACCTCTCTAGTCTTTAACTTATTGCCGAAAACAATGTCACAGCAATCTGGACAGGTCCTTATATGCTCCGCTCCTCAATTCAAAACTCCAGCGAAGAGTCTCTCTACTGATTGTCCCTGTGGATGTCAGATTGTGTCGCTCTTGATCTTTTTGTACCCCTTCCCCTCGTCCCTATGTCCTGCCCAGTTCTGATAGTCTTTGTAAGTAATAGCACTCTTTCCACTTCTTCCTCTCCTCCTCCTCCTTCTTCAATTTCAATGCCAATTCTTTCAACACATTCTGTCTTGTCTTACCTTATGGTCCCAGATGCCTGCACGTTTCAGTCAATCTGTCAGCAGTGTTGTTTCCTCTTCCAAATATCCAGGAAAGTCAATCCAGGTTGCTGATCGAACAGTTCTGTTATTTAAACATTTCAGCCATTCTGCCCACAGCAATCAGACAACGAGTTTGGAAATATGTAATGAATCAGAACATGGGAAAACTTCTCCTGTCTATCCATTGCCTTGCCTGTATGATAGTCTCCATTTCCATCTTCATGTTTGGTGTAGTGATAATGTATGCAGTGGCGTATCTTGGTTTATCAGCATTAGGATGAGCAGATTGTTAAATAACTTTAATAATTAATTATCAGGTAAAATTATAATACCTCGCAGTACCACTGCTCAGATGTTAGTCACCTTACGTATATAACATTAGAGGAAGAGCAGAGCAGTATGGATGGTAAGCATTATGCCTCCAGTGGCCGTACGCATAATCCTTACGTTAATTAACGTACTGCGTTAACTATTGTGAACACTACTAATGTTTTGGGAGTTTCCCGTGGTTACCGCATGGCGTTAACTAATGTAAGTATTATGCAGCATATGGCCACAGACACCTTGACAAGGCAGTGTGGGATGTAAAAGCTTATAAAACCAACAATGGAAAGAACACTGACATCTTTATATCTGAACCAGCTGCGCCTCTTGAAAGGGCTGCTCCTGTAACTGTAAACCCTTCAGTGGCAACCAAAATTACACCATGCATAATATGTCCCGTTTCGTTCGAATAATCATAGAGGCATTTCAAATCATCTTCGAAACCATGCTGTCCTACCTTTATTTTTGTTCTCTTCTTTCCTTTTCTTCCTCATATATGATTTTGTATTACTGTTTCGATTGTTTTATATTATTGGACTTGTTGCAATCTGGAAATTTAATGTTCTAAGTTCTAAGATAAACCTACAAGCAGATGCCTGTTTCAGCCAATGAAACAAAAAAAATGTAAACATTACTGTCGTCATCAACTCATGTATCTCCAGACAGTCCAACCCAGCTGGCTCAGGAGCGGTTGGATTCTATGTACTGTACTTCTCCAGCCGTAAAGGTTAGAGACCTAAAATGTAATTGGGGCCTTGTCTCCTCTTTGGGCTATAATTAGCCTTTGTAGCTACCCTTTGAACCGAAAGTTTTAGCTTTCACCTAGACATATATCAGATGTTCATTGTGTGGCCCAACTTTTAAGACTGACCTAACCCCAACAAGCCCATTGAAATTTTGAGCTTGGTTGCTATTTGTAAACACATCTACCATTTTCACTGATCAAGGCCGAACCCCTCCTCTTCCTCCCGAGCACACCCTTGACCTGACAATCCCAGCCCAGGGCTATATAGTGCCTGGCAAAATAAACTAAAATGGACACAGTTTCCCATCAAATCAAAATTTGCCCCATTGAAGCCCTTATAACTGGAAGCAGGGCATGCCGAAAGAGGGAAAGAGGGAGGTCAAATATAACCCCTAAGTCGTAGGACCCAATAGTGAAAGTACAATTATAGGCCTGTAACCTAAAGTGACCATCCATTAAGTACGATGTCCGTAGAGACTGTGTGGTGGATAGTATTGGACATCATGTTACTGGGGCAAGAGTTAACCAGGCAGCACAATCCACACCCGAGGCCATAATTATGCATAACCCTCACGTTAGTTAGCGCATTGCGGTAACCACGGGAAACTCCCGAAACAATAGTAGTGTTCACGGTACTAGATTTTAAGTCAATGAAGGCCGCGTAGAGTGTCTTATTTTGTGATTTCATGTAATCAGGATGTCATTAAAGCTCTGAGGCTAGTCCAGGAGAGGGAATCTGGGAAGGAGGAGTCACAGACTCTGGGGAGACTGCTAGACATGGGGTATATGCATGGCCAGGGACGAACTTTACGTCTGCGTGGGAAAACCCGGAGAGCGATCAACCAGCTGACAACTGGCACCATCAGCTCTTCCACTCTACGTTGGCTGTTGGCAAGTGGGACGGAGCGCTTATGGGAGTATCCCGTGCACCATGATGTCAGTCTTGGGACAAGGTAATAAGGTAATCCATCAATAAGAGTAGGGTAAGGAAATGAGATGCTGCTGAATAATCTCTACGGAAGCCGGTTTGATTTTCCAACATTCATCTCTTCATTTTCTAAGAATCTCGTAAGTCGATCATTTAAGACCGAGGTAAACAGCTTCCTGAAACAAGATAACAGTGTTATGGGACGTTAGTTGATTGGGTCCATTAAAAAATTATCTTCTTTCTTTTTAAAAATAGGAACAACTATGCCCGTGGTCCATTCCTCTGGGTAGTTTCCTGTATCAAGGACATGGTTAAATAGACAACATAGTAGAGCTAGGTGTAAGGGACTGTGTTGCACTTGCGTAAAAGTATTCATTTAAGAGCTTGTCATTACCTGTGGCCGTATGCATAATTTATACGTTAATTAACGTTTTGTGTTAACCCCGGTGAACACTACTAATGTTTTGGGAGTTTCCCGTGGTTACCGCATTGCGTTAACTAATGTATGGATTATGCATACTGCCATTGGTGCCTTACCGTTGTCTAAATTACTTATAGCACGAACAACCTCAACATCAGTAATCGGTACATTTAATTACTGGTCACTTTTCCACTCTCTATCTGTCACAGGCGGCCACTCTCGCGTGTCCCTGTCATTACTTATAGTGCTTGTTTCGCTAAAGTATTTCAACAGGTCACTGGGTGATGCAGCTATTTCTCCCTTTTTACCGTCAGTATATTATTATGTATTCAATCGTTTCCAGAACTCTTTGTTGTTATTTTTTTCTTAGAGTGATTAGCACGCTCTGTAATTCTGCTTCGAATTCATTGTAAGCTCTATATAGTGTAGCTTTGTATTCTTTACCTGCTATTCTGAGTCTCTCCTTATTCTCTTTTTTTTGCTTTGGTTATCATATGTATTCTTTGCTTTATGAAAAATACCTCTGGATTCTTTACATTTCTCGTTAAACCACACTTTTATCTTATTTATCTCCTTGTATGTTGCTACATGAGTTTGTGCACTGTCTCCTTATACTTTTGGCTCCAAGAGACTTGTCGGCTGTTTGAAGAATAAGATCAGTAATGTTTTGCGTTATTGTATTAGTAAAAACACGGCATGTTACACTGTCTTCATTGTGATTACATGGTTTCATTTTATCAGTAAGACCCTGTATGCCCGGGGTCCCACTTTCTGGGCTCTCTCAAAGTATGTTGTTCACGAAAAATATTTTCATCACCAATTTCGCCAGTTAGGAAAGCTGGGGCATTCTTGTGTAATTTAATATATACACTAATTGGACAATGAATATCAGATAGTATAGGACAAAATTCACACTCCTGAAAATCGGCAACATGACACAAAGAATTCATGTCAACAACAGCAAAGTCTATTGTACTCTGCTCCTTAAAGGTACACTTCCCCGTATCATTATCCATGCCACACCGACCTTTCAAAATAACAAAGTTATTAAAGTTACAAAAATCAGTTAATTTCCTCCCGTAATTGTCCACGGGATGAACATCTTCATTTTTCCCAGTATAATGAAAAACTTTGATATGGAGTTAGAGCTGTGTACGAGTACATGGAGTTATTGATATCTTTATCATTTGGCAACAGATTTTCATCTGGGACAAGGAAGTCAATCATTGTTTTTGTTTTCCCAAGAGATAAGTATTATGATTAACTGCATTTATGTGTATTAGGTTTTCTTCAATTTGCTCAAACGCTGTTATGACAGTGAATTTTTAAGAGATGGGTGGCACGTATAGGTTAAAGGCCTGTAATTGTACTTTCACTTTTGGGTCCTACTGCTTAGGGGTTATATTTCATCTCCCCTTTTCCCTCTTTTGGCATGCCCTGCTTCCAGTAATAAGGGAAATTGTGTTCATTTTACTTAATTTTACGAGGCACTATTTAGCCCTGTGCTGGAACTGCCAGGTCAAGAGTGTGCTCAGACGGAAGAGGAGGAATTTGGCGTTGACCAATGAAAAATGTAGGCTATGTTTACAAAAAGCAACCAAGCTCAAAATTTCAATGGGCTTCCTACAGTTGGGTTAGTCTTAGAATTTGGGCCAAATAATGAGCTTCAATCTGGATGGGTCTGGGTGAAAGCTAAAACTTTGGGTTCAGATGGCAGCTCAAAATGTTAATATAGCCCATAGAGGAAAAAAGGGTCCAGTCCCATTTATTTACAGGTCTGTAACGTTTATAGCACCAATAAAATGTACTGAACTGAAGGGAGATAATCAGTTACATTCCTCGCCTCAGCCGGCGAAGACCAGATATTTTTAACGGTAGAACGTTCTAAGCGCTGCGAGGCAGGCGCCTGTTGCTTCTGGCCAATACTGGATTTCCCATCTTTCATCTCTGTTGTGAGAAGTGAGGAGGCAACTCTGGCCGTTACAGCCGTGGTTGATGCCGGGAGTGTGCCAGAGGTCTGGTTAGAGGTCCCTTGAATTCCCTGGTTGTTACCAGCAGTAGAAAAAGGCGTTTCCCTCTCTTGTGTAGCAGTATTCGATGCTGAATGTGTGATCGAACGCTGATTGGCAAAAGTGTCCTGCTGGTGCCTGTTGAGCTGTGGTGTTCACGGTGGCAAGGTGTACCAAACTATCTTGCCATTTTCCAGTGTTTATAGTTTATCCCCACAGTATAGCTTGTCCACTACCAACTTGGGATTATTGCCTTTCCTTTTTTCTTCTTTCAGGATGGGGATCAGCTGGCGTTTTTGGTCAGTAAATTCTTTTGGCAGTTGTTCGTTTACTCTGTATATAATGTTATTAACTTTCTCGGGGGCTAGCTTTCTCACCTTCTCCTTGTCTTGGGACCGAAGGAATTTAGCAGCTATGGGCCTTGGTCTGTCTCTGTGTGGCCTGAAGGGCTCATTCTGTGCGCTCTCTCGATTTCAACATCCTCCACATTGTCGATACCCATAGTCTTGGATAGGAATTCTCTCAATACTTGTAACTGATCAGTTGTGATGTCTCCCTCAGGGATGTTGGTAAACACTAAGTTCGACCGCATAGACCGGGCTCCTTTTTCAAGCAGTTTTTCTTTCAGTTCGTGCATGTGTTTCTCCTGCGCCTCTGCTTGCCGTGCACCAGTCTTGAATCAGCTTTTACAGCTTTCACATCATCGCTGACGTACTGCATAGCTCTACCTAAGTCTCTCACTTTCTTCTCGGATTCCTTGACTGTGTGCTTTACTTCCAATCAATTCAGCACGTAGCGACTTCACTGTACTGCTGATGTCATGTATTTTCTTATTAATAGCGCTATGCCATTCAGTTTGTCATTCATAATAGACATTTGTTTCACCATTTCCTCCAGAATGTGCTCTCCTGGCTGACTCTTCAGGGTAGACTGCACATGTGTGCTCTCCAAGGATGGGAGCGCTCTAGAGTTAGGCTGTTCTGGTGCAGGATAAAGCGCAGGGTTAAACACTGCTGGGTTTTGGTTGGAAACGAGGGGTGTGGTGCGATCAGCTGCTTTGAGATATATTGCTGATCTTGGGGATTCCCCTGCCTTTCTGTGAACTGTACAGGCGTTGTCTGGTATGTACACAATGCCACTTAAGAGGGGGTGGATGAAAGGAGCTCACCAGTAACTAGGTCAAAAGTAGTGAGAGCTAGGGGACTATAAATATCGCCAAATTATATATAACCAATCAGTACGTAGCCGAAGTGTAACTGCTTCGGTTGGCAAAGGAAGGGAGAAAAACCGTATTCACCAACTTAATAGTAATGATTATCTCCCTTACTCTACAATCAACAACTCGTTGCAATAATTTGCGTCGTTTCAGCGCTGCTATGCCGTTAGATAACTACAGATCCAAGCAACTATGTTCAAGTGAATATGATTCTCGCTGTCTAAAATTAAATGTCGAAACGGTGTAGTCTAGAGTAATCTAATTTCTCTGTACATAATGCTGCCTGTTGTTGTTGTTGTTGCTGCTGCTGCTATTATTGCTGTTATTGCTGCTGCTGCTGTTATTGTTGTTGTTGTTGCTGTTGTTGTTGTTGGTGGTGGTGGTGGTGGTGCTGTAGTAGTGGTAAAGGTAGTTGAAGAAAACTGAAAGTGTCCAGAGCGTAGTGTTACGAATCCTTTTTAGGGTAAATCAAATTTGAAATTTGGCCACATAGAAGGTTGTTTAGCTACAAGGTAAGATAAGATAAGATAAGATAAGATAAGATAAGATAAGATAAGATAAGACAAGACAAGACAAGACAAGATAAGACAAGACAAGACAAGACGAGACAAGATGAGATAAGATAAGATAAGATAAGATAAGATAAGATAAGATAAGATAAGATAAGATAAGATAAGATAAGATAAGATAAGATAAGATAAGATAAGATAAGATAAGATAAGATAAGATAAGATAAGATAAGATAAGATAAGATAAGATAAGATAAGATAAGATAAGATAAGATAAGATAAGATAAGATAAGATAAGATAAGATAAGATAAGATAAGATAAGATAAGATAAGATAAGATAAGATAAGATAAGATAAGATAAGATAAGATAAGATAAGATAAGATAAGATAAGATAAGATAAGATAAGATAAGATAAGATAAGATAAGATAAGATAAGATAAGATAAGATAAGATAAGATAAGATAAGATAAGATAAGATAAGATAAGATAAGATAAGATAAGATAAGATAAGATAAGATAAGATAAGATAAGATAAGATAAGATAAGATAAGATAAGATAAGATAAGATAAGATAAGATAAGATAAGATAAGATAAGNTGTTGTTGTTGTTGTTGTTGTTGTTGTTGTTGCTATAGTAGTGGTAAAGGTAGTTGAAGAAAACTGAAAGTGTCCAGAGCGTAGTGTTACGAATCCTTTTCAGGGTCAATCAAATTTGAAATCTGGCCACATAGAAGGTTGTTTAACGATAAGATAAGATAAGATAAGGTAAGATAAGATAAGATAAGATAAGTCATCCACAAGGGAAATGTGTCTTTATTACAGTGTTTACAATGAATATGTTTACAGATATACATAAAGAAAAATACTCATGCGTGCAGACACTCCCACGTATACATGGGCTTGCACACACTGTCTTTTTCTCTCTCCTTCTCTCACCCACCCACCCACACACACACAGTACCAGCAATAATAGCAGTAACAACAACAACAACAACATGCAGCAATATGTACAGAGAATTTAGATTAGTACAAATGTAACCTTCTCTTTCAATTGTCATGTTTAAGCCAAAATCCAAATGCACCTGTATTCAACATTTTCATTACCATTTAACACGAAGAAACACAAGGTCGCCTTGCGGGTCGCCTTGCCATGCAATATGTACAGAAAATTTAGATTAGTACAAATGTAACCTTCTCTTTCAATTGTCATGTTTAAGCCAAAATCCAAATGCACCTGTATTCAACATTTTCATAACCATTTAACACGAAGAAACACAAGGTCGCCCTACGGGTCGCCTTGCCATGGTAACTGACGAGACATTAGGATCACACTTTTCAAACAAAAAACACTTGCGCGGATTTACTTACAATCCATTTTATTTACTTTTCTTTACACAAATAAAAGAAGCAATGGCAAATTAACTGACAAAACTAACATTTGACTTCAGAGATAAATTGGATCTCATATAATCACACCTCATAGGGTTGGTAACTGATGGGACAGAAAAAGTACCAGTTACTTTTACATGGTGACCCAAATTAGCAACATTTCTGAAATTCAACCACCGATAATAGAAAAACATATTTTTATGCACTTAGATAATGCATCTTAACATGTGGATAAAGCAATTTTATCCAACAACAATGATTTAGCACACAAGGGCCGTCTTTCTGTGTAACTGATGGGACTAAAATTTGGTAACTGATGGGACACAATGGTAACACAATATTCTCGAGAAGAAAGCTACTTTGCACACGACCGACCATGCACGGAGGAAAAATCTACCAAAAACTGTTAATCCCAACTATTCTGCACAATGGTGCACCAACTTGCTTTATAGTAAGTTGCATTTGAAACTTGGTCCTCAGGTAACATTTTACGTGGAATGACCCTTGAGGTAAATTTGGCCACCTTAAGTCAGGATTTGATCCCCTGGACCTTTAGACATCTGGTAACTCTGGCCTTGTTAAAGAAATAGAGTTCTTGCGCCTGGTGTCGTTGTTGTCGTTGTTGTCGTTGTTGTTGTTGTTGCTGCTGATGCTGCTGATGCTGCTGATGCTGCTGATGTTGCTGCTCCTGCTGCTCCTGCTCGGCTATTCTTGTTATTGTTGGCCCAGGCTAGCTGGCTAGTACAGGCTTGTTGGGAGCGGAGGCGTTTCATTTAGAGACTGCGAGGGAGAATATAAAACCAAAATAAAATTGTGTAATAAACTGTTGACAGGTGGTGTATAAATGCGTCATGACTGACATGACCACCTTTCTGAAGGCCACCGAAGCCGATTCCAACATTTATCTTTCCGACTCATAATGGTGGCAATGGAAGAAACTTTTATTTTAGCTGCCAGCAATGATATACTATAATTATTATCATTATCAATTATATTGTTTTATTTTGTAATAGCAGCGAGATTATAAAAGATCGCAGTATAATTTTATCCAAGCCGTCAATGAGTAAATGGTAAATGGAAAGTTAAGTAAAAGAAAATCTTGATCGAGAATCACGGGCGCTAATTTGTTTTCTAAACGGATTATTTTGTTTCGTATCAAAGCACGACGTTATAATATAGGGACGTTATAGCCAGGTTATTCATCTGAATATTTGAAACAAACTTGCGGCTCGTAGGTTTATAGACATGATGTTTTATTTTTTTTATTTTTTAAATGTGCCAAGACTGATAACACATCTGTATCTCTTGACAAGCGTCACGCCTTTTGCTTTCTTAACCTTGGATCAGCTCATCTAAAGACAGCGACTGAAGCTGTCAGTAGCTGATAAATATCAGTCTATCCGCATCGGCCTTGGGTTAAATGTGTGTTTGAAGTTCAGGTCTGTGGGGCATTCTGAAGAGGTCATTAGACATCAAAATCACGGAATTTGGTCCCCGAAGGCTCTTTGTGTTCTAAAGCGGAAACAAGTTAATCTCTGGGAAGAGTTAGTTGGGGCGATTAACGAGATCAACCTATATGTCGTGCTTCATATAAACGCACTTTAGAGAAATAACATATTTTTGCAGGAGTACATTTTGTTGGCATGAAGGAACCTAATTGCTCATGAAATTATTACGTCCTCAAAGTGTGCCGCTTTTATATGACTTCCTGCAATGCCATCAGAAGAGGCCCAAAAGTTACAAAAAGCCGTGACTTATTATGTGAGCTTGCCCATTTACGATGGAATCTCTTATCATCGTAAGAATTACATTAATTCTGCATGTTGAACGCTACTAGGGATCCATTCTGCACCGATGCAGAATTCGTAATTCTTATGATGGTAAGAGATACCATCGCTTATGCGTAAGCTCTCAATATTTTGTTAAGTATGATCTTATTAAAAACAGGGACCAAATGTGAACATATATGTTATATTTTCCTTCGAAAATAAAATCTCAGCTGGCTTTGTGGGTCTTGATATTTTTTCTCTTGCCTAATACCAACTTCCGCTTTATTGTCTTGAAGAAGATTGTCTTACTATAGTTAAAAGTCAAAATGGAGCTGCTAAATATTTTCATTTCAAAGTTTTCAGATTATGAATAGACTTTCATCACCCTCATTACGGTGACCGTATTTTGGGCGTGGGGGAATGGGAGTTGGGGGGCGGTAGGCAAGTCAAATAAGTTTACAGTTTTGAAATGCCATTTAAAAATTCAGTTTCAAACATTCAGCGCGAAATTGGGGACAACACAGATCAGTATAGAGCAGTTCCAGCATAACAGACGTGACATTCGTACATCTTCAACAGAAGGCAAAATATTCAGAATGGAAAGTATCAACTGTGTGAAGCAAGCCATTTTGTTGCATCACAGCCGTAAAAAGTGCACAATAGAATTCAATTCTTTTACTTACTCCACTAAATTGCCGTCTGAATTCAAACCAAGGCTTCGTCCTCTGCATATCACATTTAAGTGGATAGTTTGCTTTGATTAAAATGTTCGTTACCTGTTAGTCTGGCATAATATATATGCAAGTACTATTTCTACAAAGGAGATGAAATTTGAGCCCAAAACTGATAAGAAAGCTGTTACAAAGTATCTTGTGATTGTGTGCCACGAGGGATAGCTCATAATCTATAAAAAAAATCCATTTCCGAAAGTTAAAGAGCGAACTTTATCAAACACTAAAACTTCTTGTTTCTGCAAGGATTCCAACCTAGACCCCCCTTAGAATGCATGACGAAAGTGCAGAACCTCTCAGCAACTGGCTCCTCAATTTCAAAGTGGCTAAATATTGTTCTCTATTTCCCACTTGTAAGCCTAGATATTTAAACTGGAGGACCTTCACACCTTTCCCAGCTGTTCACACAAGTTAAAAAATAAAAAAACTGAGACGAAGGCTAGCAAACACTCCACTTAATGGGATAAGTATGATGATAGCTGAACGGGCAAGCTCACTGGTTTTGTATGTGTAACCAATTTCAGCATTTATGGCCTGGTTATATTAGGTAAGCCTACTCCAGGAGAGTGTCTTTGTATACTCCTTTCCCTACCCC
>JAWQUT010000004.1:6506885-6519405 GCA_033807755.1 Ellobium chinense
TATATATATATAATAATATATATATATATGACAACGAGTGACAGTTTACTTCTTATGGTCATCCATAAATAAGATCACTTGCACTGCTTAGAAATGATTGTCTCTGGGACACCTTTGGATAAAATCAACAAAAACATGAAGAAATTACAGAACGTTTATTTTAATCAAATTGTTCGGATTTCCACTGCCTGCTGAGATCAACTTTTCGATGACTCCCAGGGCTTGCATTTGCTGTGAGGTTAGGTGCAGGCTCGGCCCTAAATAAACATAAACATTTGCTCACTATCACGTAGACCAGTGTTGGGATTGTTATCCTCCTCATCCGGGGCAATCCCTTTCGAAGAATCGGGAATTAATTAAGTACTTAACATATTCAACAGAATTACATGCAGGGGCGGATTTAAAATCCGGGGAGTGGAGGGAGAGAGGTCCCTGGGCACGAGAGGGATACAGAATACTCTCTCGTACCTTACGACAACCACGCATCGAGGAATACTCCGTAAGGAGCATCTTAACCAGTAATACTGAACACTTGTCCAACTCCTTCGAACTTACCCTTCGTGCTCTCTCTCTGTTCTCTCTGTCTTTGTCTCTCTCTCTCTCTCTCTCTCTCTCTCTCTCTCTCTCTCTCTTTCTCTCTTTCTCTTTCTATCTTCTCTCTCTGTCTCTTTCCTCCCCTTCTTTGCTTTCCATAAACAAAAATCTCTAATCTTCCGACTCAGGGCCCTCTGCATGAGCGGGGCTTTGGGCACGTGTCCATTGTACCCATCTTACTCATGAATAAATCCGCCTCTGGCTATATGACAATGTGATGTACTCTGGTGATCATCTATCTGCTCCATATCCTGCAGAAAATGATAGTGCAGCTGCTTTCAGGCTGAGGTCGGCAAAATGCAGTACCATCTAGACCAGGAAGAGTAAGTTTTTCACGCTCATCAAACGTTGTGACGCACACATAGCCTAGAACAAGATGTCTGTAGATCTAATCGAATTTTTCATCTGTAAGACGGAATGCCACCGGAAAAGCTAGTTAGCACGTTTGGGTGGACAGACAGACAGACAGACAGACAGACAGGCTGGCAGGCAGACGGGCAGGCAGACGGGCAGGCAGGCGGGCAGGCAGGCAGGCAGGCAGGCAGGCGTTATGTGTTTTGAAAAGCAAGAGCCTCGTTAATAATCAAGTAACTTGCCAAGTTGCAAACCATACACAAAAAGAGAAGCCATAGGCAACATACCAAAACCATTGCAGGTCATTGATTTTTTTTTCATGAGACAGAGAGAATGAAGGTGGGTAAAAGGGAGCCAGTTTTTTTTTTTTTTAATTTTCAATGCAAAAAATGTGTCATCAATTTGAATATTTAACAGGGATTACATTCAAGCTTTGTGGAGATCCACTTTGGTTTGCCTCCTCGCAACATCCTCTGATGTAGCTTTTGAACAAGATACCTTTTTGGACCTCACCAAGTCTAAGCTGAACTCGAGATATTGACGACAATTACATCTTCGGAAAAAATAAAGAAAAAAAGTCTATAGTAATAAGAGAAATGAGAGGGCTTGCAATGCATCTGAGCGACATTCACTGGTGTAAATTTTGAACACGAGTCATCCTTGGAACCTCGTCGCTTCTAATCCGACCCTGTAACAGACCATGATGATCTACTGACCTTCACACATCCCTCAAGACACCGGCCGGAAACTATAAACGCAATGCAAAAATGACTACTTCATTTTGTATTGAAATTCTTCGATAGCGTGGGCCTTGGATACAACGAGATTGCCAGAACTTGCCCACTTTTATCGACTTGGTAATTCCAGTGAAGGTCTTGTTCCGAACACTGAAATCTTGCATTGCAAGTTCTTGAACTCACTGAGGACAGGACAGCAATCAAATGGGATGGAAAAATCATATCAAAATTACTTTTAGAGACAATATGGAACATCTTCTCACACCCTCCTCCCACCTCACCCCTNCCCCACCCCAACATACACAATACACTGTACAGTTCATCAAAACAGCTGCAGATAACTTGTCAATATCACTGTATGGCTTTGAGCCGAAGAGCAAAAGCTCAAGAGTGGCTGTAGCAGTGACAATAACAGCAGCAGCACTACCACCACCTCCACCATTATTACTATCACCACCAACACCACCACCACCATCACCAACAACAACAGCAACAACAATCATACTAAAATTATACAACTTCCTAGATTATATGACATACAGCATGACAGACTTGGACTTGTGCAGGATATTACGTAGCCAAGTGCGAAGAGGATGATGCCATAGCAGTCACAAGTTTCAAGTTTTAAGTTTCAAGTTTATTTATTTAGGCGAAAGCTAACCATATACAATATAACGGCACATCAATACAAAAGAATGGAGAAAAAAAACAGATATACTTTATGTATAGCTGTCTCTTACATTAAGTCATTGACGTCTCTTTCTCTTTCTCTTTGTCTAACTATCTCTGTCTCTCTCTCCCACTAACTCTCTCACAGCACGCTGATAGTTCTTTGCTGATGCTCGGTCTTCAGGAGGCCTCCAGTGCTCAGTGAGTTTTAATGGGATATCGCCTACATATTAAGCAGTAGTAAGTTACTTAGTTTTCACAACTTTCGTATCTTATTTGTTCGACGTATACTGTACATCTTGTGCTTATCTTTTATAGAGCTTCTATATAAAATATACAAAAACCTGAGCATAAACTCGTAACAAATTCTCTATTATTTGCAAAAAAAAAAATGCTATAATTTATCATCCTCAGCCACCTACGTTGCCGCGGTATGCTGTATTCGTCCCGCTCTTCCCGCAGAGCTTTCTGTAATCATTCTGTCCAAACCCCCTGCCAAATCTAGATTGCAGCGCTTTCTTAAAAGCGCCTACTCCCAATATAACATCAGCCCATAATCCTATAAAAAGTAATAATAGAGTCTTAGTTGTGAAATGTAATAGAATTGACATTGAAAAACTTAATTTCTGAAGTCCATGTTGCTCTCGCCGGTAGCATACAATCAACGTAAAAAAGAATCTTTCCACACGTCAGACCTAATCGCACCATCATTGAAAGATTATAAGATGAACAAGGCTATCATTAAAAGCGTGTAGACTTTGTCCCTCCTGCAGCGTGTGGATAAAGCAAAGCTAAGACGAACATGTGCTAACATAATTTTCTTTCACCGGCCTGACATTGAAATAGAATAACTTTTTATTCCCGGGGAATATTTGCCAAATATTATGCTTCAGCAATACGAAGGAAGACCACCCGTGTGGCCAAAGTTATTCGTTTTTCACGGTCCAGATTAATTCCTGCGCTATTAAAGAAATTCTTTAATTCAAATTCACAAGTCTATAACCCCCTTCACTTCGCGCTACAAGTAGCGCCTCCTTGGTTTTCTCTCGTTCAGTATATTCAATCTTTCTTATGCTCAATTTTTCAGTAACACCCAAATCATCTCCGGCCCAGTGATTTCTCTCAAGGGGTTTCTATTCAAAGGTGTATTCATTCGCTTCTCGTGTCGGCCCATTGAAAAACTTTGCCCTTTTCTCTCCCATATAAATACAAGCACAGCGGTACATATCTTTTCAGAGAGCCCAAGTGGTGGGCCGATACCTGAAGATTTAAGAACAGCGATACTCAGCCTTCGAGATTTAAGAATCGAAATTATCGATTGTGATACCTAGTATGGGTCGTTGTGTTTTTGTACATTTTCCATTCTTATGAAACCCTAGGTTTTTCACACTTCGGAGACCAGTAGATACGTTGGCAATGATGCTCGAAAGACGACCAAAATTAATTTCGGTCCTTTCGATAAGTTTAACGCCATTTGACACCGCTAGTTTTTGCTCTCAGGGATGATATGACCGCTAGCCAGGCTGAGGATAGGAATAAGATTTGAATTAATTTCGAACCTTTTTATCCTCTTTGATACTGCTAGGTTCTGCAATGTGATGAGGAGACCAGGAGGCGAGTTTTGCGCTAGCATCCCAAAGGCTAACGGTGACCAATGACAGGGTGCAGGTTTGGTACTGAGGATTGGAAAAAAAAACTGAAATTAATTTTGATACTTCTGATACTTTCGATACTTCCGAAACCGAATCGAAATCCATAATGTCGAAAGTATCGATACGCCCACCACTAGTCAGCTCTCGTCGGCCGGAAGACAAAATTTCCCCCTCCCCCTTTGTCCACATTTTGCGCGCTGAACGCGTCTGCATGACACGCTAATATCCTCGACTCTTGATTACTATATACGAGAGCATGCTTTAAGTGGCGATTAAACGGACATTGCAATCAATCAGATATTAATTTTTGCTTTCTAGAACACAAAATGGTGGGATTAAGCGAAAGTGCAATAAAGCGGGAAGCGATTAAACGAAGTCGACTGTATCAAAAGGCCACCCAGCAACGATTAACCACGGAAGTCCATCACGTGGAGGCCTGGCGTTCAAGCAGCATCCATGCAGGGCAGGTAATTCAGCGAGATTCAGACCGCAATAATTCCCAGCCTTGAAGCATCTCGCTCCGCCTTAAAAACAGCTTGGGTGGTATAAGACAACAACAACAAAAAAAACCATGTTTGACTGCTGCTTCATCCACACATGGTGGGCTTGATCGAAGTCTAACTCCAACATTTCCGACGCGCACTGGTGAAGCTTTGAAATTGGCAGCTTGGCAAAGAAAACGAAGACTGAGCTTAGATCTACAGCTGTGTTCTCGCCCACGAGTGCCAAGGCCGAACGCTTATTTCTCCCCCGGAATTCGAGAAATCGTTATATTCTTATGCCGCCTTTACAATGGTCAAAACATGTTCCGTAATTTCAAATGAGTTCAAGATTATATCTAATACACACTGATCCAAGATATAATGCCATTAATGCAAACCTACTTGCCTACATACACACAGACTAAGCATGCTCACTGTTCTTCTATGAGCTGCTTCGTAAAAACCGACAAGTCCTCGGGAGTGATTTGAAAGGTGGAAGGCTTTTAGCACTTCTGATGTTAACTGGAAGATCATTCCATATCCTAGGGCCATCAGTATGGAATGCGCGTTTACCGTGAATTTTAAGATTGGCGTTGGGTTTTTTGAAAGGTTCAGACCTTCAGACCTGAACTCTCTGGATGGAACGTACAGGTATATAATGCTGGAAGGATATTTTGGAGCAATAACATAGAGCATGGGACCGAAACTTTGTAACAAGTAAACGAGGATTTGAGAACGTAAAATTCGAAATCACGAGAGTCTTCTCTAATATTGCAACCTAAGTCAGCTTTGTGCAGTACAGCCGAACTCTTCTTTGCCATCATATTTGTCTTTTATAGTGCCTGAGAATCACAAACATTTGAGCTTTGATTTTATGAACCTATGAGGCGCAGGCAGGCATTCACTTTACCCGGTTTTTATGATCGATAATATTGCAAGTAACGAATTAGCATCAGAGGTAATTTTCACTTTGAATTTGTACGGTGGAATATCAGTTAATACGATGACCAGGAAGTGTAGCTGGTTTTTCTGCAAAGATCGTGTTAGAGATAACGGGCATGCAACCAAATTTCCCGGAAACACCGAAGGCTCCATCAATCATGAAGAAGACAGGTGTATTCAAGATGGTGAGTCAGAAATTCAAAGGTGTGGAAGGTCAAAGGAAGGGAAGCTGATGTTGCATTGGCAGGGATGGCTGCTTTGGAAATGAAGAAAGAGGAAGTTAGAACCAGCCAGCTCGTTGGGGAGGTCTGACGAACTAAGAAACAGAGGTTGACGGGAATGGTAAGCTAGCAAAGTCTACGGTGGTTGTTAGAACAAAAGGCAGGGCATGTATGAGAATGCCCCGAGTGCAATGATGCAGGTTCCATGACCTGTCTATGACGAGATAAAGACCAGGAGATGCCATAATTCTATGTCCACCTCTGCCATAATGGGACATAAGAGCTTCAAAGTTTTAAAAAAAAAGTATCTAAGGATTTACATAAGAAATCTTGATAAATACAGTGAAAAATATTCGAACTCCAAACTGGACAAAAGTAGGTAATATCTAGATCGTTCGTTCTAGAATCCACAAGACAAATTTTGTAGCATGGGCCTTGGATTTGTGAATCTGATATCAGATCATTGTATTTCTTAACCTGAGGTTGGAAAAAAAAACAACAACAACTAAAATGCCAGGTATTCATTACAGTATGGGTGCACAGAGCAGGAGAGGGTATGAGGGCAGGGTCGATGTGCAGAACACACTTGTTACTCCTTTCCATTGAAGTTCTATTAGCTCGAAATTTCAAAGAAAATCCATATTTTGAACAGCATTTTCTTTAAGGTCAGTGGTTACTGTAAAAATAATGATTCATTTATGATTCGTACAGTCCTTTTGACCACAGGTTTTTTCATTTTGGAATACGGAGGGAGAGATGCTGCTTACACATATTTCATGTAGTTCAGATGATAGGAACTTTAAGAGAAGGAAGGGGATCATGCGGCTCCTATCATTTTTCCTTCTTATTGCATCTGGAATGATACGAGCGTATCTTATACACCACTTTGCATTTTGGCGTGCAATCTTCTACGTCAAATCTAAAAAGAGCTGCACCAGAATTGCACATCCAGATCGTTCCAATTTTTAACCGTCGAGATATAAACGGAAAGAGGAACCCTGAACACATTCTGTGCAGAGACAATGGAGAATTTCAGTTTCTTGAGCTGGCGAGATCGAAGCAAAGACGACTTCCTGTCAGTTGCGCCAAGGACACACGTCCAGAGAGTCTGTTGGGTTTCTATTGTCACAGCTGGACATTGTTGTCACCTGTCAGTGTAATTAATTAAATGTATTAGAATGCAGGAGAAATAATAATTACCTCGCCAGTAGCTTTATTGCGTGACACGAGGTAGCAGCGTGATCATGTGGCTTCTTAGTTATTCTTGTAAACTGAAGACTCCAAGGTCTTGAGGTTGTGGGTTCGACCTCCTGGTCTGGTCAGGTGGTTCACATTGTGATATCCTTGGGATTGACATTTTACTCCCATTTCCCAACTCGATGCAGATGTAAATGAGTATCTGACTTTCGGACCAAGTGGCATCAGGACGCTTCTCTGCGGCGACTAACAATGGTTGTGTCACAGATTTGGTTTGTGATAATGTAGCAGCATCATAATGTATCATGTGTGCGTTGGTAAATGTATATTCACCGTTAATGAAATACGTATGACGTTGTAACTTCAGGGAAAATGAAGTTTAATTTTTTCTGTTTATACAGTTGTTCAAGCAGTTGGCCATTCTTAATTAGACAGCTCCAACAAAGCTCACCTCCTGCTGAGGTAAAATCATTGCGTCTTCAAATCTCGCCTCCGAGAGTAAATAATGCGTCAGCCAATAAATAATAAAAACAATGTTAACAGACTATATCAGCCAATTAAATTCTTCTGACGATACAAAAGTAGGAGGTGAAAGTAATATTGTTGAAGGAATTGTGGTTTGTGATGACCGAGCGACGTGCATAGTGTCCGTAATTAAAGTGAAGATGCTGTGGTGATAGTTTGAGCATAATGACAGCTTATGCAAAATTTATTGTAATGAATTGCATTTTTAGTGTTTTGAATAGAAGAAAGGCTTGCTGTCACAATTAATGTGGCCAACATAATAATATAATCACAGTTAATATTAAAATGATCTTTGTCCCCATTCATTATAAATTATGTTATCATCTTATTTGTGATGCGTGAAGTACAGTTGGCATGGCGCAATGCATGCGTGTTGTATGCATGGTAGTCGATGTGAAGTTCACAAACTGGCACGTGAAAATACATAAAGGTAACACGGAGTGAGAGTGTAAGGGTCGTGGGTTCGATTCCTGACCATGGTTGTGCTGTGGGTGCCTTGGGAAAGCATTTTATCCACATATTCCTCAGTCCACCTTTATATAAAATGGGTACCTGCCTATAGGCAGGGAAAGATATTGTCAGAATGCTAGTGATAAGGGTCTCAAAATGGTAGGGGCACAGTATACTCTTTGGGAGTTGAGAAAGTCCTAGAATGATCTGGCCTGCTAGGGTAATTAAAGTGTGAAGTAGGGTGAGCGGGTATTGGCCTGGATACGAGACCTAAACCTCGCATTATTATTATCATTACTTTCATTATTATTATTATTATTATTTTGAAACACTGAAGGAAGTCCCATTGCTTTGATAAATGAGTCCTTAAGTAAGAAGTTCATCACACAGCACAACACACTATAATTACTAAGCGGTTCGTTTGGCGTTGAACAACTATATAATAATGTTGTTATCATGAGTGCAAATCATTAGAAGCGAGGAGTTACACTTGGAAATTAAGATTTAAGAACTTGTTAGTAGGGAAAATTCCAAAGCTGTACTTGGTGCCTTGACTGTAACAGACATTTGCAAGTAAACCCTTAAGCTGATATCTGGAATGTGATAATACACGGGGATAATTCGTCAGTCTGCTAAGAAAATAGCGTAGATCTTTTTTTTTTCTTTTTTTTTTTTCTGACTGAACACGAGGAAAACGTTTCTCTGACAAAGCGAGGGTCAGTTTTTAATCTTTGCAACTGCAAATTTTGGGAAAAATTATCTGTGGCCGCATCGGCAAACCGGTCGGATCTCGCAGTGGGTAATTTTGAGCTAGGACCATAAAAAGTCGAATTTCGATTTTGAGGTCCAAATTTAGGTTTCTGAGGAATCAGATAGCTCATTTTGTTATCTTTCATTTCATGCAAATTTTATTAATGATAATGAGGTTTAAATGGTTTTTTTTTTAAAAATTGAGTTTTTAGTGAAGCACCTTTCACTCAAAGGCTTGGTTAAGAAGACTTTAATCTCAATTTTCTCAAAATCTATATATGGCACCAGTAAGTTTACAAATGTGTCTATAACTTTAAAACTAACAAATATATTTATCTCAAATAAGTGCAAAATGTTCAGAAATAACTGGGCACTAATATTTTATCAAGAACTCATGTTTTTCTATCTGCAAACATGTGAAGGGTTTTCCCATTCACCCATACACTATGGCGCATTGCGATTTTGTTAAACATATAACAAAGATCTTGATCTCATAAACAAAAGCCAAAATCTGACATACGCTATTATCATTATGTGATAAAGCATATGTCAGTGATAAATGCATTTACCAGCATAATAATATCAGTTACAGAATGAACATGGCAAATCTAGAGGAAATTTGGTCTTTAAGATTTTCACATCAAATGAGGCAGATGGAGGTTGGAAAACAACCCTGTATGCAGCTGCTGCTGTTGTTAACCATGTACATGTAGCCTTGAGTTTTGATGTTGATTTTATTTTGTTATTTCTAGTTTGTGAGCAGCTTGCAGGAAGGAAGTTAAATTTAAAGAATATTGTTATTTCCTTCACTCTTTCCTTCCTTTCTTTCTTACTTTTTTCGTATTATCTCATATGACTTCACATTTTCATTCACTAAATCTTCGGTTTCTGTATTCATTCAAGAGAACAGTCATTCATTCATTCATTCATTCATTCATTCATTCATTCATTCATTCATTCATTCATAAAAGACTGCTCAAAAGATATCAAGTTCCTGAAATAAACAACTCAAAAGCTTCTACCCCTGGGGGCCGCAAGCAGCAAGAGTTGTCATTGGAAGAAATATGGAGAGCAAATTCATAACTTTTCATAATGAAGCTCATTCATCCGCTTGGATTTAAATTTTCATTCCAGAAAAGTCTGGAAATTTTCAATAGACTCATTGTTTGGGCTAAATTTGACATTCCCAGGTTGGTTTTTTGTTTTGTTTTGTTTTGTTTTTTTATTGCCTTGTGTGTGTGTGTGCGTTTTATTTTCTGGCCTGACTCGACCGCGTGGGTGGCGGTCCCACTAGATGTAATTAAAAACCAATGTGGGTTGTTTCTTTTGTAGACACATCCTCTGAGCGATATTCCCTCGTTATTCTGAATGCGCACAAGGCCTAATTAATACTGGACAACAGCAAAGAATCTGGGATACAGTTATAAAGAGAAGTAAAAATAATTCAGTTACAGAAACGGCGAAGGCGTCTCGGCTTCCGTACTTTTATAATTATGATAATTTTTCTTTTCCATTTTGGATGGCCGCTTACGAGCTCCTAGCTCCTACACATCTCTAGGGATCATTGCTTGTCATGGGCGGTGAGTACGTGTTTCAGGTGAATGGGCCAGTTTTTAGCCCCCATACCCAGACCCAATTCCCGGCAGCCCTTTGCCGGAAACAGTGTTAAGAAGAGAGACGAACACACTACTCAAGCTTGATGTGGTCAAGACAAAAAAAAACAACTCTCAGCAACTGAGAATGAATGGGAGGACGGTATGGGAGCACCACCATCAACACAGTGTTAGATACCACTTGATACCGGACACTTCATCAACACAAGCCATAACATAATGCCTGAGGATTCTGATGGTCAACACAATACATTCCTATGATTAGCTTGATGCATTCTGATAAATAACATGATATATAATTAGGGTCAGCTTCATGCATTCTGCTGATTAGTATATTATCACATTCTGAATGTGAGCTTGGGACATTCTGATGTTTAGCTTGATGTATGCCGATAACTGGCTTGATCAGTCTTGTTGTTACCTTAGTACATTCTGATTATAAGCTTGAGACGTTCTGTTAGCTAGCTTGATACATCCTAATGATTAGCTCGATACATTCTTACTCTTAGCTTGATGCAGTCAGATGTTTAGTCTAATACATTCTGATGGTTCGCTAGATACATTCTGATGATTAACCTCATACGCTCTGACGGCTAACCTGATCAGTATGATGGTTAACTACTTGATGCACTTTATATTATTAGCTTGTGAGATTCTAATGTTAGCTTAATATGTTACGAGGTTGGCTCAATAAATTATGAAGTTAGTTTGATATATTCTGAGGTTAGCTTCATATATTCTGATGGTTAGCTTACTAACTGTCTACAGGAAATTAGTGGAAAGAGTTGCTGAAAGCCCTAGCTGCAAGTTGAGAGGCAACTCCTCTTTTGTACTTTCCTTATTACAGGCAAGCCAGCCTAACTGAATATTGTCCTGAAATGCGCTTTAAATCATTGAACTGTGGGCATCGGAGATCTGCGTCTTTCTGCACCAGTGGGATTATACAAGTTTAACAACAAGTTTAACAAGTTAAATTATAGAAATGGCAGGGTTATGGGACTGCGAAAGGAGGAGCGCAGGAGGATAGATTATGACTGTCATGATTCCCCCACACCCCTCCTCTAGGTAGTTCGATGTCACCGCCCCTGCATGTGATAATATTGCAGATATCTAAAGGAGGAAGAGTACTGGAATTCAGACGCGAGGCTACAGCGGAACCATCTCATCAAGGAAGGACATCAGGGAATGAGGAGATGCGGTTACGCTCTAAATCTTCGACACACTTATATCACATTGTGCCCCAGGATCCCCAATTAGCAACCACCCACTTGTCACCTGTGCTTTACTTCCTGAAGATGCGACTGTGGCCGTATGCTACGCGGCGATGGGCAACATCAATTCTGAGCATCGATACTAAAAGGTATTCAACACTTTCGAGATCGGTATTAAATTTCTAGAGAATTTTGGATACCACTGCCATAGTAGTCCGATAGTTGCAAAAACGTTTTGGCTGGAACACATTTAACATAAACCAAAGATGAGCTGGGCAAGAAGAAGTATTACATATGTTATAATCTCTGAAGCTATCCTTTACTGTATCTTCTCTCACGCAATGCCTCTTCGGTGAAACCTATAATGAAGTACCCGTACAATCACTTATATTATTATGACTTTGTACTAAACCTGTATAAAAAGTCATTTTCAACCTTTCCTATCTGCATGACCAAATCTGCTTTTCAACTTACCGATTTCAACCTCTCAAATCTGTTTTTTAACTTACTGATTTCATCTTCTCAAATCTGCTTTTCAACACAAGTCTGCTTTTCAACTTACTGATTTCAACCTCTCAAAGCTGCTTTTCAACCTCTCAAACCATTCTAAGGCCTTGCACGTACTAAATGAGTATCATGATCGAAATGGTATTTTTGAGTATTGCAATGCTTGAACACTGAGGTATCAACCCGGTCGCTACTCCAGCGTGATCAATGACAGGTGCTGTGGCTAAGACTAATTGCAAAATCATTGCTACCTGCCTGTCCAAAAAAGCGTGGGACATGTTATATCTAATATAGAAACTAGGAAGAGCACAAATATTCTGTTTTGATCCTGCAGGAAGAGCGCAAATCCTGCAACAAATACCGTGTTGTTAACATTTCGTCGTCGTCAAAACATAAGACATATCGTCCTACGCAAGGTTTGCTGGTTTGCTGAAACAAAGGTTCTTGTGCTGTTAAAAAACAAAAGCGCATTTGGCGTTGTATGGACGTATCCGGAGAACAACATGATTTGATTATGGGCATGAAAATCAACTCTGGTCCAGTTCGTTTATTTCGCCTCCCAAATTTTCAACTCAGGGTCGTTCATAAATTAAGCACGCTTGATTCCCTCCTTAGC
>JAWQUT010000004.1:6521242-6566945 GCA_033807755.1 Ellobium chinense
CACACACACACACACACACACACACACACACACACACACACACACACACACACACACACACACACACACACACACACACGCACACACATCAATTCATGCAGATGTCAGTATGATATGCGCATACTTAAATGCACGAAGGTTGGAGTTGGATATTGTAATATAAGCAACAAAAGACAATGGGATAAGAAACTGATTGGGTAACGGGNGGGGGGGGGGGAGGGGGGATATTTCTAAGGGTGTCTGCTCATTTCAGCCATATCTTGCTGGTTTCCTGAATTTAAAGTAATGAATTTAGAATATTAAACATGACATGCATTACAAATGTCACATAAAAATTTCCCGCTCTGCAGCTAATCAACACTCACACCTCTTGGATTTTTAACATGTAGACTAGTTAGAAAAATCAAACTTACGCCCATTTCATGAAGCCAGGGGCTAGAAAATTGGCATGAGGGAAGATTTGGGGAATGGGCAGGTCTGCCAGAGAGCTTTTTTAATAGGTTCGAAGTACAAACAAAAACAAATGGAATCGAAACTGGTTCTTTATGTTAACCCTGTAGGACCCACTGTCCCATATTTGGCACATGAGTTTAGAGAAGATATCTAATTATGATAAAAGTTAGTCCTCAAAAAACTAGCATACTATACTCGTATAATATGGCCTCTGTGACCACAGAATGATAACTGTGCCTAGATTTTTAAGCTTTTGTCTCTAATATTGTATTAAGCAAAGCCATGTGTACTCTTTACTCAATTATAACAATACATTTTCTAACAATATGTTCACTCTTGGGTCTTAGAGGGTTAATAATTGGGGATGGGGTTAGATTTTTGAGCTATAATATTAAAAACACGCTCTCTTACAAACTTCTGCCTTGTGCTACTGCCAACCTCGCCAAAAAGTAAAGAACTCTGTGAAATTTAACGTGGATTACAGTGTTTCAATGAACACCGTTTACAACTTTAAAACAAAAAATTGCATGATTTAACACTTTCGTGCCCAACTTTGCGTGTAATATGTACCGACTTTGAAATCAGCACTGCCCACCGCGCTGACGCATTTTAATTTAATAGAGCAGGGGTGTGCCTACGAGCTTCCAGCCAATTTGGTTGTCTTGGCTTGAAGCCCACTTTAAAGATGGGACAATGCATGAGGATACAGAAAATCATGAAAATTGTGAACAGAACCACGGATTTTGTTTGGAAAGTTCCATATTCAGTAACAAAACTCTCTGGTGATGGGGACTGAAGTCAAAGTTACAGCAGTTAGCAGAAAACAGCCAATTTCATTGCCTCTGGTCTCGACGTGACAAACATTATTTTTTGCTCACAACTCTTGCACTTTCTGTCAATGTTTGTCATACATCTGTGCTCATACAGTCGACTCCGCTAAATCGCGAACCAGATAATCACAGCGTTTTTTTAATCGAACATTAATTTTTGACATTGCAAAATCATGTATTCTGTGTTTTTAACAAAGGTCATTGGATAATCCCAACTCCTTTTAATCGCACCTTTTACCTTTATTCCTGAGAAGTTGTAATTAAACGGGGCTGACAGTACCATTTATCTATGCTAAATAATGTTTCCCTTTTGGATATCATCCGGTGTATTTCAGTCTAGAAGTCTGCAAGGCCTAAACGCACGACCAACATAAATGGAGGAACTGTTCTTGCATGTGTGAGCTTGAAATATGTCATACATTTTGTTACTACCAGATCTACACAAGAACAGTATCCATCCTAGGAATGGAATTGGGGTGCCTAAGCATTGCGGATACAGTGATCGATATTGAAAATTAGGTAGCTTTGAATTTCTCTTAATTTTCTTGTTTTTTATCTAATGAATGATATGTCAGATATGTATGGAAGATCGAACTCATGCTACACAGAGAGAGAAAAAGAATCTTAGATGCGCATTTGCTGGCATTTATCGGAAGCTCGATTCGAGACTGTTTGCAGCTCATGCTTTAGTTATGAAGATGCCAATTTTTTGTTGGTGTTTTTTTTTTCACTGTTGGCTATATAAGGTTTTACACCTCTTATTAACTTATCCTGGGGTGCCGTGTCAAAATACTTTCAAAATATGTTGTTTGGCTCATCCTCCAAATTTTGACACAAAGAAAAATACCCCTAAACCAGTTGGCTTTTGAGAGCTTAGGCAGTGAAGCAGACAACCTAATATTTTACGCCTTTTCACTCAGTAAACAGGGTGCCTTACCCACTCAGCAACAACCACAAATTTTATATTTGAGTGGCTAAACCTCACATATTCTGAGTCTACAAATGTATTTGCACCTATCTAAGCCTTTGAAATTAAAATCCAACCCCTTTCCCCCCTCCCCATGGCCAGTTTTCTGATTGTATAGGGATTATTTAAAATTGCATATTTACGCCAGGTGCTATTAGCATCTTCATACCTCTAGGAAGCTCGCAGTTGCAACAGGCTCTAATCTGGCCCCGGAAAAGTCGATGTCAGCAAACGTTTGTTTAAAGTTTTCCATGCCTCATTTGATATTTTTGGAGATGTGTATTCTAAAGTCATTTGAACGATATAGCACGTGATCAGTATTAAATGTTTAGACGACAGTACAAATTTTGCCTGTTTTTGTGACATGATCATGCGCTTAGTTTCAGAGGGTTTTGTTGTTGTTGTTGTTGTTGTTTTTGTTGTTGTTGTTGTTGGTGGTGGTGGTGGTGGTGATGGTGGTGGTGGTGGTGGTAGTGGTAGTGATGGTGATGGTGGTCGTGGTGGTGGTGGTGGTAGTGGTACATAACGTCACTGCGTTGGGAAACTAACCTGAGTCTTAGAAAACGTGGGTGTAACATCTGTATGACAAAGCAAAAACAATGTGTATCTTTGCAATTGCAATTTTAGGCGGGAAAATGTTGACTTTTTTTTTTTTTTCAACAAGTCAACATGGGTCTTGATCTCATTTCAATTCAATTTCAATGTCAATCTATTTATTTTTAGCCCAGATTACATTAACACATGGTACCCTTATTCCAAAATAGCCTAAGTCTTCTTTGGGCCATTTTCGTAGCACTGTGTCGATAATTTTTGGCATCTTCCAACGAAGTCGTATCCCCCTTTGAGCGTTTGCCCTTCGCAAACAATATCAAAATGGCGGAACAATGAAATTTCTCGCCCAGATCAGTGACACAATTAAAATTCAAACGATTCTGTCGGGGCCTAGATCTAGCCATCTTAAAATCGAGCCAGCACCGAAATAGAAACGGGGTATGCTCAATACAGACGCGACTGCCAAATTGGGCCATCTCCTGTTTAAATTCGCGCTTCTGTGCTATTGGGGTAACAAACAAGATGTGTCCCAATCCAGCTCGCGATTTAGCACAAACACTCGTCGTGCATTTTTGTTCTCCACGTCTCGCACAGGACCGTCACTATCTTGTAGGGAGACCCAAATAGAGTGTTGGATCTGGCCCCTATCTCTTGTCCTCCTCCCAACCATTTTTTTTTCTTGATATTACTTTGGCCTTATAATTTTGGCATCGCTTTTGTTAACTAACGTCCTACATAATGTTACTGTATTTATATCATTCCTAACCGTAATTGTTGTTGTTGTTGTTGTTTTGTGGTTATCGGGAGACTCAAATAGAATGTTGGATCAGATCTCCATCTTCTTTGCCCCTTCCTACTTGGTTTTTCTTTTTTTTTTTCTGAATTATTTTGACATAATAATTTTGGTATCGTCCTTGTCTGCTAACGAGACGTCCATTTTGATGTCTTACATACTATTACTGTTTTTATGTAATACCTAACCGTAATTGTTGTTGTTGCTGTTGTTGTTGTTGTTGCTGCTGTTGTTGTTGTTGTTGTTGTTGTTTGACATTCCGTTGTCTTGATATATATAGGTCCTTATGGAGTATAACGAAGCTTAGATATGAATAATGTTCTTTCTGCGCTGCTGACTTTATGAGCTTTGGCCCTTCATTTTGAATGTAAACTAATAAGACATAATATGAAAGTGTATGATATGTGGAAAGTGACTCGTGAACTTTTCATTCAGAATGTAAACTAATAAGACATAATATGAAAATGTATGATGGGTGGAACGTGCCCCGTGAACTTTTCATTCAGAATGTAAACTAATAAGACATAATATTAAAGTGTATGATGTGTGGAAAGTGCCTCGTGAACAAAGTGCTGAAGACAGAGTTTCCGATCCTGAGGATCAAAGATCTGCTAAACAGTTGAGCGATTTGGCCTTTCTAGCCATGAATGCAAAGTTCCGTGATGCACACGGTTAAAGATGGAATATCGTGTCGAAAGCTCTGAGGCATCACTATTGCTCTCAGTGTTAATAAAAAAGTGCAGGGGTATTAATCTCTTTAACGGTACACATGCTCAGAGGAATAAGGGGAGAGGCTAAACTTGGCTTGTCGGTAACAATAACGGTAACTTTTATTAGCCAATTACATGTTCTCTATAGTCTGCAATCTTAAAGTATTATCTCCTGCCTTGATCCTTGATTCATTATTGAAATAACAAAGTCGTTACAAAGTTAGAGATCACTGGTGTATAGAAATTATTATAATACGCTGCTGCTTTAAAGTTTTTGATCTCTTAATTTCTACCATTTCAAAGTAGTCCGGGTTTAGAAAGAGGTGATGCCTTGACACAATGGCTTCTCACACGAGACGCCCTTGTTCCTAATTCCCTGGGCCTTCCGCATTGCTGAGGCTGCAGGGCGTGGTAGTCAACGGCCCTGTCCCCGTCCCCAGCCCAGATGGTTTTCGTGGGGGGAGGAACAACTAGGTCAGAGTTTGATATCAAAGAGCGGCCAAAATAAACCGCCGTTTGCGCGTGGCGGGTCTCACACAAGCGAAAGTTGGCCAGTTGCTTTGGGCTTACAACGCTACTCTAAAACGTAAACAGGGAATTATTTTTTTTTAAAACACAGGCAAAAATCGTTGCACGTACGCATGTGTGTTCTCGTTCACGCTGGGCGACAATTGATGGATTGACACACAGGCAGGCATCCAAATACAAACATATCACGAAGTCTGGGAGAGACTTCAAATTTGTTATCGGTAGACATGTTTTTAAATAACCACGATTTTGACACTCTCTTGTTTCTGTTACAATAAGCCTTATTTTCTTCATTTGTTTTGTTTTGTGTTGTTTTGCTTTGTTTTGTTATGCTATGGACTCCATCAGCTTCTTGAGCTGCCATCTTGGCCCAGATTTCGCCTAGACATCCAGCCTTGCTTAACTTTTTGGCCATTGTGTGGCGCAGATTTGTAGTTTATTTAAGCCATTGCTTATCTACATAAAACTTAAGTTTAGCTGCTCCTTGTATAGACATTCTGGAAGGTCTAACCTTTAAGCTTCCCACGCCACTGCCGATCATCTTCAGATCCATGAGATTTCCAGTCAAAATAATGTTATTTGGCCACAGCTGTCAAGGGGCCAGTGAGATCATTGTCCTTCTGTGCAGCGCATGTTAAGAGAGTGAAAATTGGATGAAAAAGCCATGGAGCCGCAGGCTCAGATCTCCTGTTTATTGTGAAGTGTATCGGCTAAGAATTTTGAAGCATGTGAAATGAAAAATGTGTGCGTAATTTATCTCAAAATTGCTATCACTGCTACCAGTTCGTTAACAGCGAAGACCTGGCATAAAATAAGGGAAAGGGACACTTTAGCATAATATTCAGTAATTATATGCCATATTTCCGGGATTGAGGGTGGAAGGTGGAGGGAACAAAAGAAACTGAGTAATGCTGACGCAATGGGTTTGTCTTTAAGGAGACAAGGTTTGTCTCCCCGGACACGAAATAGGATAAGTGCCGGAGAAAGGAGATTTTTGGGGGGGGGGAGGGTTCCATCATGTGATAAAAACCATCTTTGCAACTACCCATCATTTTCAGGTACTTCAAGAACAAATATGCAGCAGCAAAAACTCATAGATAAACACGGAAGTAAGAGGCTAGTGTCAGCCAATGGAAGCCGATGTTTCAGTCGTTACAACCATTCTCTTAGCTCTGTATTGGATTTGATAGTCTCATGAAAATTATTTTAACAATAAACCGAAGATGTAGGAGATGTAGTAGCCAATATAAGCCAATGTTTCAGAAATCAACAACCAGATTCCCTCAGTTTTATTGCAAAACGGCCTCACAGAAAATAAGAACGTCTGTTGAGTATTGTGTCATCCTCCGGTTTTATGAACCATAATATTGCTTTCATTACTATAGTATATGATCAGGCACTATTTCAGACGCAGTCATCATCAATACTGTCATTTATTGTCACTCTCAACTATTAAAAAGTTTAACGAGTATATACACGTAATAAAACCTGGACCACAGCAACCTGGGCGAACAACACAGTATATTACTACATTGACAACGGATCAGAACATTATACTGATATGACACAAAATAGATGTACGTAATTTGGCCACATACAAGTAAGTGAAAAGTGTAGACAATAGTAGACTTTGCTTAAGTTAAGTTCGTGCACTTCCTCTCTTAGCACATCACTATGCAATGCCTCACAAGGACCGAATCATTGCGTGCATCCATCGCAGTTTGCAGGAGTGTTTTCCATATTATTAGTATTATTACAATAATTTGTCCATACGCAACTTAACGGCCGCAGCCACTATCTCCACCACCACCATTAGCAAGCAAAAATTCCCCATCTTCAAGGTTACACACTCGCACTACCATTGATGTCACCATATTTCGGCTTACTGTTAAGGGTGACAATTTTTTAAAGACATGCTTTTCTCTCTCTCTCTATATATATATATTATATGTCATGGGCCTAATGACCATAGCTGTGGCCTGTTTTGATGCATTTGTCACTTCTCTGGCCACTTGAGGTTAAATTAAAGCAGCATTATTTGGGGTCACGGATTGGAAAGAGACAGGGTCTATCAATAATCAAAGTTTTGTTCTCTTTTGTTCTCTGGAATAGCTTGAGACCCCAACCAAGTTTTCATGGGGGTGAGTCAAACGGAAGGACAAAGCAAAAATTGTTACATGTCATGGGCTATTAACCCTCTAGTGCCCAGCCCTATTTACAATGGCATAAAAAGTCTGAGCTCCAGTTTTTGGATCACTTCTGGATCCACTATGCTGGAACAAGCATCAAAATGATAATAATAATAATAATAATGCAGTTTATAAGTTACATATCCAAGCTAATGCCCGCTCATGTGACTTCACACTATTATGGCGGGGTGATGATCTTGGTTTGCTTTTTCTTTGTTCNGCCTAATGACCATAGCTGTGGCCTGTTTTAATGCATTTATCACTTCTCTGGCCACTTGAGGTTAAATTAAAGCAGCATTATTTGGGGTCACGGATTCGAAAGAGACAGGGTCTATCAATAAGCAAAGTTTTGTTCTCTTTTGTTCTCTGGAATAGCTTGAGACCCCAACCAAGGTTTCATGGGGGTGAGTCAAACGAAGGGACAAAGCAAAAATTGTTACATGTCATGGGCTATTAATGTGTTTTTGTTGTTGTTTTCAGCTCAGATGTTTGATGTCCAATACTGGTCGTCAGCCGACAATCTTAGTATGAGCAATCACCAGTTTCAACCAGAAATATATCTCCATTCTCATTCTCATTAATACGAAAAGGTTCTTCTAAACCATTCTTCAACACCGTCCATCCTTTGCAACTTAAGTAGACCTTACTTCTTTTTCTTCTTCTTCCTCCTCCTCCTCTATCACCACCACAGCAACAATGTCCTATCATCCCTCGCCCCCCTCCCCTCCTCAATCTTTACCAATAGCATAATCATCATCATCATCATCATCATTATCATCATCATCACCAACACTGAATACGACATAAAATTTAAACCTTGACGAAAGTGACATGGTCATATCTCCTCCGCAACCATCACAACCAAGACGACAACAACAGCAGCCAGACAGACATCTCTGCTTCTCCCCCTCCTTATCCCCACCCGCACTCCCCAACAGTACTATAGTCACTTCTTTCATCCGCAATTCACTCTTCGGAAGCACGGGAACTATTAAGGGTGAAAAAAGTTGCGATTATCCATTGGCTTTTATACATAGCACTCAGCTTCTGATTAACATAAATATAATGCCATAATACAGAGGTTGCGGTTAAGCATATCGCTATTAAGCGGCGTCAATCGCACCAGCAAAAACAAGATCTTGGCTTGGCTTCAAGACCCCAACCCTCTAGTGAAGTACAGATCCTAAACACGCCTCCCGTCAACAACCGTCCTCTTACAGAACCGTCCCTTTAACAGCATTGGTCTTTCTAAGCTGTTGCCATAACTGTCCAAACTTCCAATCACGTCCTACGGGGGGACAATCTCAGCCATTCCGAAAGCGAGGGTACCACACCAGTTCAAACTCATCTTTTCCATTTTCCTGATTGGGACAGTTAGATCTGAACTCAGTACCCTCCTTAGACTCGCTGTCTGGATGGTCTGGGATGTGAAAAGCGGAATCTCGGAGGATGGCATCGGAAGATTCCAGAAATGAAAGTGGGTCGCGAGAAAATTGGTGGATGTGGCATATCGTTAGATGGACTCGCCATTCATACAGAGTCTGTGTGTGTTGAAGATAGAAGGGGATGGAAAGAGCTTTGGAAGTTTGCGGAAGAGGAGAAGAATAGAGGGGACAAGGGATGATGAATTTTTTTTATTATTTTTTTTTGGGGGGGGGGGGGGGNNGGGGGGGGGGGGTGAGGGTAAAAAATTGACATATTTTTACCATTATGCAAACTTACGGTTTCTTTTTACATGTCATGTGGCTTGAACTGGATCCTGATTTGGCAAAACACTTTTTTTTATAAAGCAAAATGATGCAGATTTACTAACGCACAACAAACAGTATACTGATACTTGTCATCTTGTCCCTAGATGCTGTGATTACCATTGTCACTGGTGACGCACATTATTCTGTGCCTGCTACGATTTCCCTCTACAACAGTAACTTCAGAGGATGTAGACTTATCGTTCCCATCAATTCTTAACCCATTCGTTATGTATGACGTACATGAACATCTTTACTCTTTGTTACAAACAGCTCTCAGATGTCCTAGAACGTTCTGGGTGTTGTGCTCACGTGAGTTGTCATACCTACTCCCGCGTCCCGTTTAATAAGCTTATGAAAGCCCCTGTGTACAGGCTTGTGATACAGTCGTAATTTGATAGCATTAGTGCGTGAAAAACATGGCGTAGCGAAGGGGTTAATCTTTTTTTTTTACCCCAAGAGAGACTCCCCTCTATCCCCTCCCCCGACTTTTTATCAGCATGTGAGCATTTTACCGTTAATATTTACTCTCTTTCAGCCTCTTGAAAGTTGTGCTACTTTTTTATTGGTTGCCTCATGGTGCATTCAGGGCTTGTGGCATGTCTTCTGCCCATTTTTGTGGGGTGTCCACTAGTGTCGCATGGCCTGCCAGTTAGTCAAGAATGTACTGGGAGTGTTAAATTAAGACACTCATTTTGCATTCTATACTTCCAAATAAAATAAAGCCTGAAATATGAATCTTTTTTAGATGGTATACCATTATTAATTTAAAAAAAGAACAGCACTTCTAGTAAGAAATATGTTTTGTATTCCGTCTTTCTGAACCTTGCTCGAAACATAAATTTCGTCACATGGTGTGCCATTTTAAATTTTTTTTTAAATGTGAGCAGTAATTATTTAATTTGAATGGGATACGGGCTCTGTTGTACAACATGTAAAGCCAGCTAACGAAATTGTTCGAAATACTAATAACACTTATACTTTTTTTTTTTGATCTTATACATTCAAGATGAACGTGTACAGGTTTTTGTCTTCCAGACAGCTATCCTTCAACTTCCTGGCACAACAGAGAGTTTGAAGCTAAACGTGCTGTGAAGAAAGTGAAAATGCAGCCAATAGGCGCCAGTGGAACCTTTCACAATCACGCAAGACATTCTCAAAACGCATGGACCATCATGATGCGTCTAATCTCTTGGCATTGTTGAATGCCGGTGCCTGTCTAACATCACGTCTAGACCTCCAGTTTTCCTTACGTGTTTTGGAGATGGACCACCCTCGGGCTGAACACAAAAGAGGCGGGACCTTAGCTGGTTGTTAAGGTTTGATCGCCTAATGGTGTCAAATTCCTTACCAACTGCGTGGCGCATTTTCCATACGTATTTTGGGTGTTTAGCCAAGGATTTTCGCCGCCTTGTCGTTTAGCTTTGATGTAAAGATCTGGCGGGACAAGGGGCTTGTGTTAAAACATGGTGTCGACTTTTAAAAATAGGACATACTTTACCCAAAAAAAATGCGAAAAAGGGAAGGAACGGGAGCGCAACTTGGTGTTATAATCTAAGATAAGCCCGCTAAACTCCGGGTAATTTATCACAACTTGAAATGAAGATCTAAAAGCGTCATGTCAAAACCATGCTATCGCTTATCAAAGGTCCATTTACATTACATTAGGATGTATTGAATAGACAAGACCGCTAACTGCAAAATTATTGTTTGCTCTGGATGCTCCACCCTCGATTACCAATTTTTGGCACCTTCTACGCAGCCAAACCTTCCCTCAGACGCTCTTTGTCAACTGCTCAATAGACAAATTCATCAGCCCATTTTTATATCATAAACACTAAGTTTAAGCTACAAGATGCTTATAATGGCAGTTGTATCCACGGTTTATGAAAAGTAATATAAAAAATAACTAGTGGCCAGAGCCTGTATTTTGGCAGCGATACTGAATGCTTCCACAGGGAGTGGAGAAATCTATTGAGTGATCTGCACTCCCGGGCACGTGAACTGGCATTGACCTGGGCACGAGAAGTATACAGTATACATGTCATTGTTATTACCACCAAATTTAAAGCCTTAGGTACGTTTGACAGAGACTTTGGTAGAAAAAGAAAAACGTATTGTACAGTGCATCTCTCTGGGAGTATCAAATACTGACTTAAAAGTGATATCTGTTTCTAAAATTCCCCGGTCATGCTGTTGAAAATGTTGGTCTATGACTACATCAGAAAAGAGTTTTAGTGACAAAAAGTGCCAAAAAGGTGTCAAGGGAATACTTTTGACGTGTTTTGAAATATGTGACATTTGAGACTAGCCGTTAGGCCATCTGTGAAAACGCTAGTGTCTTCAAGCGTCCGATAAATAAGCATTTATCTTTGCTTTTTCAATTAGGAAACCGCCGCTTGCTTTCTTTGCTTGCATGCTTGCGCAGAATCTCGCGACAAAGGGCATGCCACTTCACTTAAAAATGTCTCCGCTTAACTTTTAAGAAAAGTGTTGCACGTGTTTATGATGCTGGTAACCATGTAGTGAAGGTTGCACTATATATGTGTAACTAGATGGATGGATGGATGGATGGATGGATGGATGGGTGGAAGGATGGAGGGATGGATGGATAGATAGATGGATAGATGGATGGATGGATGGATGGATGGAGGGATGGATGGATGGATGGAAGGCTTAACATTCGTAGTTATGTTCTTAAGAAGATGGTCGAATGATTCATTACGGAGGTTGATTCAACCGAGTTAGCCGAATGTTGACAGAAGTTTTAGGCAGGGGAGAGAAGAGTTGAGAGTACAATTTCATTCTAAGACTAAGTGAACTGCATCGTATTCGACACTGGGCTTCGCATCTGATATTGAAATTACATGCCATCAATATCGAGAAGTGTCACTACATCTTCAATATACTCGTGGCCGGACCACACCACTTGACCATTGTCTACCCAAAATGAACTTTGAGATCATCAAGAAGGTCATGTGGACAAACTGATGTAAGAGAGGAGCCTATACAGAGGAACAGCCATGAAACCTTGCTGGATCAATGTTCTGTTGACAGTGACAACTTACTGATGTGTTTCAACTGCTTGTCCTTTGGAAGCTTCTCCTACTGCTGACCAAGATAAGCTGTAGAATGAGGAGAGATGTCAAAGGGGAACAAGGCAGAAAGATAGCCATGGGATCTGGCTGGGTTGAAACGTCTGGGATGATGAAAACCTACTTATTTGCGTTAGGGTTGCAGGAGCCTATGGCCCATCAGAGTCAGTGATAGCAATGTGTAGAAATAATCGTATAACATAAAACCACACCGCCAAGTGGTGAAATTTAGTTCTGAATATTTATAGAAAGGATTGTTGCAGGCATTGTTGCTTCAGCGGATGTCATTCGTGTGGGCCTGTGGTCTGCCAAATTTTCAACCCCTTTTCATGTAAATTAAAACATGAAAATTTTAAATGAAGGACCTCCCTACTATAAACATATATAATATGAGCACAGTGGTGGCACCAAACGTGCGGAAAAGCCTTGGTCATTTCGGAACGTTCCTGTGGTTCGAGAAGAAAATTGTATTATATGGCTCAAGGAGACTTTTACAGTTTGGCCTCCTGCAACCGCAAATCCGTACCAATCTGGGACTTGACCTAGTTTGACATTAGGTAATGACGATGAACAGAACAACGTCTGTAATTGAAAACTGGCACATTTTCCAACAATCATTTAGGCCGTATCTGTGTCACCATGGTGACAAGTAAACAAGCGTAACTTATAGCCTAATCCTTTGGGAATTGATAGCTGTGCCGTTAGGTTTACTAATTTTATGAGAATTAGGCCTTATGTCAGCCTATACTGGAAGTATCTGTTGCACCTGCCAAGACTGGCGGCTATGTACCTAGGCAGCGCGCAGCTATACAAAAACACCGCAATTGTTAGCGTAACTGTTTAATGGTGGCCTAATAATGATGCTGAATTTAGAAAGCTACCTCATCCTGGTCTCACCTGGATGTCAAATATCAAAATTCCATTTAATTCGACGTCTCCTCAGATTTTAATTTGTTTGCTAAATATAGCTATGAAATTCAAACATAGGAAGACACCAATCCTTTTCTAAATGACAGGGAGATCATCAACTAATTACAAGGATTATGAGTATTGTTGGTCGTTCTTAACTTTACACAACAGTTTTGTCTTATTTTTCAGTTGTGGGATTGAGAAAACAAAATAATCCATGTTTTGAGGACGAGTGAACCCCAAGAGGATACCACAATAAGGAAAACGTGGGTGGGATCTGGAGCTTGTGTAGACATACAGTACTTACGAAAATTAGGGTGATGGACTGTGTGGCACAATTCCAAGTATAAACATGTAGTCGACAGCGCTTTCTTCTTACATGAAGAAAAAGACGTTGAAATCAATAGCAAATGCAATGCGACATAAATTAAAGTCAGTCAATTCAAAGTGGGATAGATGAAGTCTTTATACATGAGACAAAACTCTCAGAATACGGGGTTAGTTTAATGTGAGGTTAATTTGACTTGAAAAAAATTCAAACAGATACATAGTATCGAACACAGCCTGATTCTCAATATCCTTAATATCGTCATCATTCTCAAATTTCTGTTTATCTTACATTAGCTCATATGTTTCTAAATTCCGTCCTTTATGTTTCTCGTTATGGCTTGTCCTCCCCCCACCCCCTCTCTCCTCTCTCTCTCTCTCTCTCTGTCTTGCTTTGTGTTCTTCTCATGTCCTTCCTTAACGGTCTCCTCTTCCCTCTCTCCCTCCAACCCACCATCACACACATCTCTCCTGTCTTCTCTCCTTCGGTGTGAAAATGATGAGGAGTTCTCTCGTTTCTTCAATCCTTCCCCACCTTGGCCCTAGAAATGATAGGGCGCCACACCAGATTAACATCCCATAAGGAATTTTCGCAACAAAACGTGTTTAAACACGCGATAGACTTTGGAAGTTACAAGCCTAAGCAAATAGGGTCTGTGTGCGCTCAGTGGTAGACCAGGCTATTGTCTGTGTCGGATCGCAAACCCAAAAGGTATACATACCTGTTCCCAGAGGCGGCGACATACAGATTGGGTCACCAGGGCACACAGTTTTGCTGCACTTTTGCTGTATGTACATTGAGACGATCTACAGTATGCATGCGCTGTAGTGATAATAGTAATAATGCGGTATATTATGAAAATAATGTAGTTTAATGTCATCGGCTTCATGCTGGCTCCTCCAACCCATGGCCAAGGTCCTATTTCCATTTTAGTCAGTAAATTAAAGTGAAGGGCAAGTTCTTCACTGTATTCAAACAGCGAATATACTAGTAACAATCTTTCATTAACGAAATATTATTCTTGTGTGTTAAAAAAAAAAAAAAAAANTTGCTGTATGTACATTGCGACGATCTACAGTATTAATGCACTGTAGTGATAATAGTAATAATGCGGTATATTATGAACATAATGTAGTTTAATGTCATCGGCTTCATGCTGGCTCCTCCAACGCATGGCCAAGATTAAAGTGAAGGGCAAGTTCTTCACTGTATTCAAACAGCGAATATACTAGTAACAATCTTTCATTAACGAAATATTATTCTTGTGTGTTAAAAAAAAAAAAACCTCACATTTTAAAGTGCCTTTTTAGCATAACATGCACACTCGTAACAGTGCCAGTTTTGGATAACGTCGTGTCTTTGAAGCGTTATGGGGTTCTCATTATGTCTTTTGCATCACGAACTGAACTTCAGAATGGACGAAATGGCAGCCAAGTGGTCACGCAAGGAGATACACTTCGTGTTCGCATGATCCAGTCCAGTGTGAGGGTTCTTCAGAGGTCACGGTCACAGTTAGCATCGAGAGTCAGCGCAGCACGACATGTATTGGTAGAAGGCGGTAACACTGGTTGGAAAACAATGGAGTAGGTGGTCAGGGAGTGCTAAATTGGCTAGTGGTCACGCGTCATGAGCGTGCGTAACATTAGTAAATAGCCCTTGAACGGCCTGAAACTGGCACCCGACAGTGCCAGATAATGCACAAAACATAATATTTACACCGGTGTAATATACGAGTAGCTCAGAAGAGCCGCAATATAGAATTATTGTCTCTTAGTGGTAACACACATGCATCACTATTGAAATCACCTGGGGTTGGACTTACTCCTAAGGGTGGTCAATTTTTCAGGTCATTTTTTTTTCTCTTTTCCAGGGCCTAATGACTTTCGCTGTAGCCTGTTCTAGGGCATTCGTCACTGACTAGTTTAAGTTAAATTTTGGGTCAGGGGTTGGAAGGAGAAAAGACCTGCCAATGCGCTTTGTTCTCTGGAAATATCCTGAGGCCATAAATGGGGTTTTCGTGGGGATGATCAAACAAAAAGACACAGCATTGTCATTCGCTATTAAAACTTAATTTACTTGATTTTGCTCAGATGCCTATCTCCATTATTGGTCAGTGGAAATGATCAACGAAAACTGGGACTTTACTGACAGCAGTCGACAATACGTAGACTAGTAATGTATGGCAAAAAAAAAGATTTGCATGTTTATTCAACCGTGGTGCAGCGCGTCTCTAGTTCGAATTCTGATAGTAAAGAATTTCTTCTTGGAATTGATTTTTTAAAAAAATTTTTGCGGTGTTTAAAGATACATACTTCACGCCCTGAAAGGGGTTAACAGCGACGTTAAACCTTAATTTATACTTAGACTCAATCTCCTCGTATTTCGCTCACTGACTCGATATCGGGCCACGTCATCACTGGAGTTGGAGATAAAGTTTAAAGGTCAAAGAGCATAGTGGAGAAAGGCAACCCCTGCATGTGGTGCTCAGGGAGGAAGGTCAGTGCCACTTTCAAAGGTGATGAGGCTTCTCTACTAAAAATAGCACAGAAGTATCAACTGGCGAAGTTTTTGTGAAATCTGAAGTATCATGGAATAGCATATATTTTACCTATGAAGATCAACTACGATCGTAATTTCCAATCAAATGCCTGTAAATTTATACATTTTTCTTGGATCACCACCTCAAATGTACGTGATACAGAAAAGATGGACTATATTTAATTTTCATTTTGAATGGGTTAAACGAGCGGGACTCCCAAGCTGAGATGTGTGGCCCAGGTTTATCAGCAAGAACTTGATATCAACTGCTGTGGTCTAACCGACTATAAGCAAAATGGTTTCTTTGAAGCAAAAAAAAAACAAAAACAAATGCGCATAGTTCAGCTGTAATCTAGATCTAATTTTCTTGACTTAACGATTTCCTCAACAGGTAATAGCTGCAGACTTTTCGTTGACCATCTTTTGTTGCCTGTGAAATGAGGTAAAGGCACTAATTCGATTTTAATTGATTAGTAGAAAATTAGGAGATCCGATTCCGCTTGACGTAAATCATGTTCATGTCATCTTAATTAAAGACATGGATTCTGATATTCACCTGCAAAGGCTCCTCGCCCATCCCATCTCACGAAAGGGCGTATGTGACATTTACTAAATTTTCAAGGGGACGTTTGAAAATTTCAATGAGATTTAGAATTGATTACATACGCTCAATCAAAAAATGGTTCATATCTCCGAACTATTAAAGTTATCGATGAAAGAGAACATAGATCTGAATTTGGGCATTTGGAAAGTAGTCTCATCCCAAAACATCCAAAATGTCTCAAACGCCCTTTCGTGAGAAGAGCGACGAATTACTTTTCAGATTTGCTGGCTGGATGGGAGCTCTAGTGGTATGGAGAATTACGAGACAGCGTATAAAGATAGCATAACTGAGCTCACATACAAAAGAACCTTAGAAACTCGAATTTCAGTATTTGATACAAATAAGAGCTTACGCAATAAATTTGGGATCTCTTACCAACATAAGAATTACATTAGTGCACCGGTGCTTAATGCACCTTTAGTACCGTTCAATATGCAGAATTAATGTAATTCTTACGACCATAAGAGATCCCATAGTTAATGCGCAATCTCTCAGTAGGAAATGAGGGACTCGGGATCTGAAAAATGCTTCAAGAACACAGGTTGTCAAGCACACGAGGCTGTATAAAGAGTAGATACAAGTCGGAACTTGCGGCATAGCTAATAAATAACATTCGGACAGCATCTTGAACTGCCCACAGCCAAAAGTAACCATTCTTTTAACGTGTGTCATGACTGAGCAGAGATTTTGTAATGGCAGGTTCATTAAAGGTGCGTTTATGACAAACAAAATGATAGCATCATAAAATCGGAAAGCCTCGAAAGTGAAGACCTTGAACGTCACTCAAAGAAATTCAGGAAGTTTGGCAGGCCACCAGTTGTAACTGTTGTTCGAAAGGTTTGCAATGTCTTAGCAAGATCTTTCTGTGTTGCAAGGCATACTGACAGTACTGTTTCGGAAGAATGAAAGTGAAAGCAGCAGATAATATCGAAATGCGTTGAAAATAAAAAAAAACGCTTAAAACAATAGTGCCGTAGGCAGAGTAATCCATATGTATACAGTTTTAGTTTCAATTTCAGTTTTTGTTTATTATAGGCATATTATGCTACCACTGAACATCAATACACATTGAAAAAATATTTATAAATTATCCATTCCCACCTCATTTCCTACCATTGTCTGTCGCTTATGAATCTCTCCATTACTATACAGAAAACTGAAAAAAAACCCAACATATTTTTATTTTACCAACTTATTATGATCAAAACGTAAGCAGGAATTACTCTACAATGCTACCTGAAAATTTTAGTCATTCCGCGATCCACAAAGACGGAGGCGCTCACACCAAACTACGTATGGAGAATTCCAAAATAATAGGCTTGGGCAGCGGAGTTGATTTTGGGGGNGGGGGGGGGGGTTACTCCAGCTTGTTCGAAATTCAGTCATTTCTTACAGAATATACATCATGATTAGATTACAGAAAAAAAAAAAAGACTTAAGGCCATGACGGTAATCGGCATCCGGAAAAGGCAGTCTGGTATATTACACGAGGGTTTATTTTTTTGGGGTTACGTTAACGTCATACAAAATCAAATTCCTACACGTTGATAGTGTCCTGTACAACAAGGTCAAGACTGACGTGACAGAACTTCATGGGGAAAAAAAGGCCACAAAAACAAAAACAAAAAAAGCGCGAAGTGGACAATTACGGTAGGAGATAGGTGAAGCAACCTTGGGTTCAGTGGAATACAATGACTTGACCGCTTTGCACTCTCAGAACATGAACACACCAGACTAGGTCTTTGTATTTGTGTTTTTCTATTGGTTCTCAATATATGACAGCCGTTTTGCTTTTGATATCATCGAGTCATTACTCCAAGATTATTAACTTTATTGTTATAATAATAATTATTATTATTATAGAGACAACTAAACAAAACCTGTGGTACTTTTACTGGTTTTTGCCCCTGAAACTTCTTCATTTGAATTTTAACTCAACGATTAACTAAGCCCGGCCAAGGACACGAAACAATGTCTGAATTTGCAGTAATCACTCTGACTACGTTAACAAGTTGGTTTAGAAAAGCCCAAAGCTATCGGAAGTGCCTGCGCAAACATTCGACGCCACGGATGCCGGGACGGCTATGTAACACTACGATGAAGACTTAATTACGTATATGTTGACAAATTTCGACGCAAGCGAAAGGTTTTTAGTCTAATACTGCGAGCTGCGAGTTGTCTGGACGTACTTAAGTAGAAGTTTAGAAGTTTAGGAGTATAAAAATGCACACGCAAGAAGATAAGTAAGAGTTAGAAAGAAATGTAACTGATTACACAAACTTTTTTTGTAACAAAATGAGCAAAAAATACGTGCAACGTTTCAGGAGAGACACCTTCCTCAGCGACAACAAGTAGCAAAACAAAACAAAAAAAGAAAAAAAGAAACACGAAAAGGGAACACACACACACACACACACACACACACACACACACACACACACACACACACACTCACACTCACACTCACACACACACACACACAAAACTGCTGTCATCTGAAAACGCCATCAGATCTACCAGAAACTTTGAAATACACCGTTCAAGCCGTTATTTGTCAAGTTGGTAAGCTTAGTATCTATTTCATCGTTTATTCGAACATTGATAATGATACTAAAGAGAATCTGGGGAGTGGATAGGTGTGTAATGCAGAATATTCTCTCACTATTCTTTTATATAAATCTGAATCACTGGCTCTATTTGTTAGTCAACGAAAGATTCCTTTTACAAAAATGCTCTCAAGTGACATTGGTCGCTTTTGTAGTTTATTAAAAGAATATAATTACATATGGACATCTTTTTTCATTCTGAGCTAGAAATGAAACAAATCTTTCTCCCTCTTTCTTTCTCTCTCACTCTCCCCTTTTTTCTCTTTTCTTTATTCCTCTCTTCTTTCCCTCTTTCTGTTTCTTTTGCTGTTTTCATGTGTGTATAATTATGTGGCCACAGTTTACACCTCTGACTTGCATACTGTATGTCCGGTATCTCTGATACTGTGCAATATTGGCCAGTGTGTCAGTGCATCGACGAGTTATACTTCGCAATAAAAGTCCCTTGTAAAACTATAGCTGGTAAGTATTCTAGTCTCGTTAACTCTTTGTCCTTCATAAGCGGAGTGGATCTAATCTTTAGATTATGACTCCATCTCTTATATGTCTTCAACTTCTGGTGAGTACGTTGGGTGTGCGTAATCCTTGTACACTTCTAATGCATAGGTCTTACACAACAAACAGAACGCAATATTTACCTTACATTTGCGACATACTACGAATATTCCTCATTATGAAAGTAAAAAGAGGCCTGCCAGCAGTGTGCAGAGCCATAACTTTAGATTCTACTACTTTCTTGAATCTTGAAACTTGAGAACTTTAATGAAGAACGTTATGAAAACCCCTCTGAATCCATGCCGGGATATGACGTGCAGATTCGTGTTCAGTGGATGTAAACAGTGTTAATGTATGAAAACAAGAAACAGGAAGGGAGGTTACTCGTGATAGCCCGCAGCATATACAGAAATATGTTAAAGGTCTCATATTTATTGCATCCTCAAAACACACACACACACACACACACACACACACACACACACACACACACACACTAAACGGATTTGGAAAGAAAAGGTTAGGGCTGGCTGTAATCTTCTTGACTGGCGTTAACATCTTAGGCAGTGTCATTTATCACACAGTCCTTTTAGGTACTAAGTGGTACAATATGAGGAAATTCATAAATTTGTATGATACCTATAATTGCAAGACATTGTTTTGCAAACCTCTTATTTATATCCACGCCCAACGCTCTGCTCTTCTACTTTTAAGATAAATGTGGGAGGACTGCCGCTGAGTGAGTTTTAGTGCATTAATTTTGATGGTTATTGTTGAAGTACATAAAAATGTTTTTAAAGACTTAAGTCAAAGCAATGAAGGATATGATGTGACTGGGTGGGAGCACTGTAAATAATATAACTGTGTTTACTCTTTTAATACAATGCATTCCTTTCATTCCCAACTATCTCTTTACCAGAACATTTCTCAGATAACAGAATACTTCTTTTTCTGTGTTAAATGTAACATCACTCACAAATGTCCCCCTTGCTCCAAATAAATGCTGTTAAGCGGACCCAATTATACAGTACTTAATATCACAGTGCCCATCTCAGGATGGATGGGGTTGCAAGTCCTATACTTTTCCTGTTCCAAAATGCCGGTCCACTCAAGTACATTCTTCTGCTCCATAAGAGATAATAGTTTTCAACTGGGAGAATATTTTAAACTAAAGACCCCACAATATTGAAAAAAACATAGCTTTTGGCACCTATTAACTAGCCAGATCACTTTTTTCGTACAACTCAATGAATTTGCTCATCTATGCAATCCCCCGTTTCTTGGGCTTTGCCAGCCGATGTCAGTCTGTAAAAATCTGTAAAAAGACCCGTGGTCTAGAAAAGGCATTTAATTTGAATTTTTTTTTAGACACAGTTTGAGCTTTACAAGTATGAAATTAAAGCGTGGTAAGCTTAGGAATGGCAAGCAATCAAAACTGACCAAATAAAAACAATTGGAGACCGGATGAGAAAGACAGATGATTTCTTTTGAAATAAATTAGCAAAAATTTTGGGCATTGACTTCTCCCTTTCTTTCCCTCTTAGAAATCAGGCAAATGCAGTATTTTAATCTCCATGGATTTACGTTAGTCTACTTCTGTAGTGAAGCATTCAGGCTATTTTGTTAATATTTGAATTTAAGACAAAACCACCCATTGTATGGGGGTTATATTCAAAGTAATTCGGAATTTAATACTATATCTTCATGATGAACATTTAAAATTGTTGTAAAGATAAATTACATTTAAACATAATTAAAACAGCCTCCTTGATTTTTACTATCTCTGAAAAAAAAAGACAGGTGAAATAATCAGCCACTTTTTTCATGAGAAAAAGAGACCAAAAATTTTTAAAAAAAGGAACTGCCTTTAACCCTTTGAATCCTACCCATGTCCTATTTTACTTTGACCTTAAAGTCTTTAGACATAAGCATGCATTTTTCTTTTGTGCAGCAGAACCACAGGATCTCGAACGTTATGTAGTCTACTCGGAAAATCTTAATATTTATTTGTAATATGTTAATTCCGAGTCATTTATTTTATGTACTAATTTTTTTTTTATACACGAATCTGAGTACTTAACAATTCGGAATTTCCGACTGATCTCCTGAATTTCGAAATTTTGAGCCATGCTGTATAATCGCTGCTGCTATTGCGAAATGTCAATGTATCACTCTTCTGTGCGCAGAGCTAAATGTTCTGAGGTCACTAGATAAGAGAGAGAGAGCAAAATCTTGAGGACATTGCCATAATAAATTGGGCTTACGGCCTTCAAAGGGTTAACCTTTTCAGTTGTACCACGGCCATTGTAGTTGGTCGTGTTTTGCACGTCTTGTGCGGACTGTTGGGTCCTGAAAAGCAAGCAGAAAGAGTTAATGCCCATCAATGAACACTCCATGCACGAATTCTGTTTCCGACCACGACAGACGGGACGGCAAACATTGAGATGGCTTGTGAAATGGGGCCGTCGGCGGCGCCCCATTTTCTTTTCTTCGTTCATTATTCTGTTCCTTCTTTGAGAAGTTTCATTTTTTTCTTCCTTCCTTCCATCCGACCCGTCCGTCCTTCCCTTCTCTCTCCTCCCGTCCATCTGTCTGTCCTTTTTTCCCCTTCTGTCCATCAATATCATATTCTTTATTCAAACATTTTTATGTCTTTTCTAACACCTGCATTTTTAACTACAATGTATCTTAAATCTGGCCAGTTTTTCTTCTGGTCTTTTCACTTTTCTTCCTTCCTTTCGACCACGTGGCCTTCTTTTCACCTTCCATTGTCCATCTTTCGCCTATCCACTTATGAAGCCTTCTAGCCACCCTTTTCTTCTTTACTCGTTCCATCGCCCATCCAATTTTTTTCGAAGCTTCTTCCTTCCTTCCTTCCATCCTTCCTTCCTTCCTTCCGTCCTTCCTTCCTTCTTTCCTTCCTTTCTTCCTTCCTTCCTTCCTTCCTTTATTCTTTCCTTCTTTTCTTCCTTCCTTCCTTTCCTTTCTTCCTTCGATCCTACCTAGCATCCTTCCTTCCTAACTTCTTTTCTTCCTCAGCATAGTTACAAAAACTGCATCCTAGAAGCGATTCACTCGCCTGGCGACTTGAAAGGTAGGGACTTTGTACCGGTCGTTGCTATAGACGTTATCATCGGTGATGATTACGACAATAACGAAGACAACGACGATAATGATGATGATGAGTCATCTATCCTATCCTCAGTTTTCAGTCTTTCTTGTCGTTATCACATTTTTGGAAGTCATGTTTTTAAAAACTTACATCTCAATGAACGTCGCTTAAGAAACAGAACAATGATTACTTAGTGACAGTGCACAAGAATTCTTTACCTTGAACTTCAAGGGAGAGCAAACCTAGTCAATGCAACTGTCTCGCCACAGGCTAGAAGAGGTAGATAGATCTAGGTCATTCTCATGTACTGCTTATAAAGATCTAGATATACCAGAAAGTTAGTGACTGCAGACATATGAAAGTTATATCCAAGGATAGACTAAGGCAGATGATTTGAAGTAATTTACAACCGGCATCGTGAATAAACAAATCTGAATATAGTTTAGAGCTAAACATGGGGCACAGTTTTTACGTAGTTTCTGTACATTTAGAAAATTACAAAAATATTAGTTTGAAGAATGCCATAGGCAAAATAAACAGGGGCAATACTATAATAACAGATGGAAAGGAAGACCTGTTATGCTTTTGTGTTCCCTTTTTATTATTACAATAATGATATTATTACTATTATTAATAATGAGATGTTTAAATCTCTTATCTGAGAATACCCATTCACTCGACTTAACAGTTATTACCGCAAACGGTCAAGTAAGTTAGTGTATTCCTCAACTCTTTGGAAGTATTCAGTGCCGCTGCCACCTGACAACCTCTCTTCACTAGATTCGAACAATATTATTTGCTGGTTCTAACCAGGTACCCACTTTACAAACGGGTGTTCTGAGGGGAAAATAATTTCCCAAGACACGTATAATATGACATGGTCGGGAATCAAACCCAAGACCTTTCGATCTTGAATTCAATATCTTGACATTCGGCCAAGCTGCTTCACAAAGCGGACTAATAGAGGCATCCTGTTGCAGTGTGCCTACCTCCTCTTTAACCCTCTAGTGCCCAGCGTATCAGATCTGATACATTTCGTGGAACAAAGAAAAAGCAAACCAAGATCATCACCCCACCATTATAGTGTGAAGTCGCATGAGCGGGCATTAGCCTGGATATGAGACTTATAAACCGCATTATTATTATTATCATTTTGATGCTTGTTCCAGCATAGTGGATCCAGAAGTGATCCAAAAACTAGAGCTCGGACTTTTTGTGCCATTGTAAATAGGGCTGGGCACTAGAGGGTTAATTATATCAGTTCCTTAGAAAAATCAGTAAAATCGCAGCCTAGTGATATGGAAACTTGATATGAGACATTCTGTGCTGTTGTGTTGGGTCAGCGGCTCTTAAAATTCCATTGATTCATTAAACGATATCATTAGAAACTCATCCTAGTGATACAAGCAGCGGCTGCAGATTGTCCAGATAGAAGTTGAGAAGAGAAGTTGTCCTTGCAGTTATGGAATGAGATGACACCTTTTCATCTAGCAGCCTCAAGGCTGAACTGGAAAGAGCAAAGGGTCCTCCAGTTATAGAATAAGATGACACCTTTTCATCTATCACTCTCAAGGCTGAAATGGAGAAGCAAAGATTTATTCAGGGAATGAGATTGCAAAGAGCAAGGGTTTCTCCTCATTGACCAAGGAGAAGATAGGGTTAATTTTCACTACAGGAAGAAGAGTTACCTTTTTTTTGTTATTAAGTCTCTATACAGACCATTCATTCCAGAAGATAATTATTGAATAATAAAAAAAACCCCAATGAAACCGGTTTTTTTTGTTTTTTTGTTTGTTTGTTTTTTGTTGTCATGAATTTCTCACATAACAGAAGTAAAGTTAGACACAATGATAGGTTTCAAAACGTCCGTGCAGCCAGTCAGCCAAAGTACCAACCTGTCAGGCGCGCTTCCCGGGTCGGCAGCCAAGTGCGAACTGGTATTGACTCCACAGTGAGGGTAAAGTGCGTAACATTACATGGCTCGCTCCAAAAGGATTGAGCATATATTTCCCTCCCTTCCTCCCAAATTCTGTCTTTCTGTCTGTCTCTTCTTTCTCTCTCTCTCTCTCTCTCTCTCTCTCTCTCTCTCTCTCTCTCTCCTCTCTCTCTCTCTCTCTCTCTCTCTCTCTCTCTCTCTCAATATTTTTTTCTTGAGCAGTATGCAGTATACATCCACACGTTGATGATTGAGTGGTTGAGTAATAATTGTAGGCCGACTGCTATTCAGTGTCAAGGATGATTTTTAAGCCATGTGACGTAAATGAAGTTTGTGCTCACCCTAGGTAAATGTCACCCAACCTGTCCATTCATGACAAGTCTGCCGACTACATCACGATTTCGTTTCCACTTTGTTTTTCCACCGTCCAACTTTTGTTCCCATGACATTCATAAGACTGACTTTGGGAAGTTCAATGGAAAACTGTCCTAGGCAAACACTCTTTGTTTCCTCTGCATGTGTACTGAAGTTACTTACGTGTTATTACATAGTATTGGACAAACGTTAGCTTCCTTGCACTTCAGACATGTCCGTGCTTGCTCAGTCCCCATCCTCAGTAGCTCAGTGACTGACAGTATTGTAAATGTTTGATAAATCTAAAGAGAAGTGAAGTGAAGAGAGAAGGTGGGAAAGATAGACTAGGGTGTCCTCACAGGAACGTTTTTGTCTTACTTTTTCCGGACGGCCGATTTCATAGCACACACGACAAGTCCATAAACGCTCAAGACTTTGCACCAGCCATGCCATGGTTCTTTCTATGATGCTACTATTATCCGCATGATTACTTTTGTATCTTTCCTCTTTCTCTCTCTCTCTCTCTCTCTCTCTCTCTCTCTCCCTCCCTCTTTCTCTCTCTTCTCTCCCACCATATCTTATTTTCACTTCTCCCTTATTCTCCTATCTGCTTTAGTCTCAACCCTAGAATATCTCACTCTCTTCAGTTTATCACAATTTCTGCGGTGCTGGCGATATCTTTCTTTGATCCATCCGTTTAATAGTTGTGTATGGCCACCGGCTGTTCCAGAACCATGATCTGCTCTTTTCCTTTTATGGAAGATCAGAGGAGTCTACATCCAGATGGAGACACGACTAGTGTAACTCCTCTGAGATGACTGCTGTCGAGGATGACCAAGCAGCTATGGGAGAGCCCTGTTCGCAAATAACAACAACAACAACAACAACAACAACAACAACAACAACAACAACAACAACAATAACAAAAGAGTAATGTTTCCAATGTACTAATCCATTCATGCCCTTCCTCTATTTCCATCTCTTCCATTCCTTTGACACTACCTGAAGCTTCTTATTTTTGTCTTTGCCTCTTTGCATGCTCTTCTGAAGTTACCTATGTGTCATAATGTACTTTCATCTGTAAATGCCGACTATGCCATAGCAATAACCCGCTTGTGGCCGAAAGGTAGAGCTCTCGTCATTTGCTGCGAAATTTCTGGGTTCGAATCCATCATGGGTTCTCCTGTCTGTTTTTTTATTTACGCTGCTGGCTGGGAACTCACCTGTCGATGGCTGCGCTGGTGTTCAAGTCTAGTACTTGATATAGCCAAATCTTTGCTGAGAGAAAAAGAAAAAACAACAACTAACTTACACTGACCCAAACAATTACAAGTAAATGTGCCCGGAGTGAAAGTTGGGTTTAGCTCCAAGTAAAAAAATTGTAGCTTTGGTTTTATGGTAACTAAAGGGACAGTAGCGTGGAATGATCCGGTAAGAAGTTAAGTGCCCCTTGAAAAATGCCGTACTTTAGGCTTTAGGCGGTAAACTTAAGTAAAAAGAAAAGGTCGAAAACAAGGGCTGTAACTAAATGTAAATGAGTCATTGACAAGAAATCAGTTCATTAAACATAAGTCTGGCGCGTTCATTCATTCATTCATTCATTCATTCATTCATTCATTCATTCATTCATTCATTCATTCGAGATGCAATAAATCAAAACTGATAATATGACGAACAGTTATCAGTTCAATATAATATTTAATCTTCATTGTTTCAGTCTGTCTAATGTACAAACATTTTTTTCTTCCACTACCCTCAACAGTTCCCGGCGTTCTTCACTGTTCACATTCAAGATAATAATGTCGACCGTTAACAGCAATGACTTTGGAATTTATAATTAGGAAATAACATGTTCCCTTGGAAACTAGATAATTCATCTTTCATGTTTATCCGTGCTTTCTTCTTGGTATTCTGTTTCTTTACCTCCGTCCATTATCTACAATAATGACAGTGCATTTTTGCTCGGAAACATGACATCATCAGAGCTATTTGATTTTTGTTAAGCACAGACAACCTGTTTGATTCGATTCAAAATTCGTGGCGCTGCCTAAGTGGAAATGTAGTGTAAAAGGCTCGACCAAACCCATCAAAATGTTGCATGTCTCACTATTTATATTTAGAAAGGAGATCTGAGCATGATTTATGGTGAAGAGGAAATAAGATGTCCTCGTGATGATTTGGAATATTCCAAATCAGTCAGAAACCGCAAATAAGCTCTTGTTTACAACAGGCTGACATGGCCGGAGATTTGTGCATTGTAATCCTGTTGCAAACGCGAGAATATACTGACTGATTTTATCATGTTAAAGACATCAATTACGATTTTTGTTAGTCGGATACAGTTTACCTCTAACTCTGACCAATGGTCAGGGTAGTGAGATGGGGCTGACCATTAAAGACTTGGAACGATAGATCTGTACAATGTCACAACAACCCCATGCTGCCCTTTCATAAATGTCCCACCAAGTAGATATACACGCATTGCGATGAAACGTCTTAAAATTCATAAATACTCACTTGGCTTCGCATAATCAACCTCTTTGATGTTAGTAATAAATTTTGACTTACTGTTGCGGTTATTGGACATTTCCTGGATCGTCGGTGTGAGCAATGTCGAATAAATAAATTTTACGACTTTTACCTTAGTATAGTGGATATTTGGAAACAAAGTGTGCTGCCGTAAATTATTTTTGCCCAAATTATACAGAATGATTGTCTTTTTTTTCTGGAAAATGTAATATATAATGGAATTTTCTTTATTTCACAAAAGTCATGCCGAAAAAATAAAGTTTGTCTTTAGAGACTCAAAGTGAAAAGAAAAAGCAGGGAAATTTTAGCAGTTTCTGCTCAAGCTTTTCAAATTATGTAGGTCGTTTAGAAGGTGCCTCGAATTTTTAACCGCACCGTAATTAATACTAATTATGTAAAAGAACACTATCACCTGCAAGTTAGTGCGTTGTAATGCATTCGTCAACATTCAATAACGTGCACGATTATTGTGAAATCGACAGATGCATCACAGTGGGGGTGATGTTTTCTAGATTACAGAGTTATAGGTCAAATTAAATGTCTTCCTTTTCCAGAGAGCGAGCTTCGAGGAGCATAAACTAATATGTTTGCAGGTGCAGCGAAGCCTGCTGATGCAAAAGGTCAAGACTGTGAGTGCGGAAGAACTAGCTTGTCATTGAGTTGAGCTGCGAACTAAAATTTTAATATTAATCCAAGCAGCGTTTTGCCGAAATTTGATTGCTTAGACGTTTGATGTCCTTCCAAAATGATTCCACCTCATAATAATAATGAAATGTTAACTCCATATTACAGAGGGGAAAAAAAGGATGAATACTTTGTTTATCAGTAATTTAGGATTTCATTGCTCAGAAATTCCATGTTAAATTTGCTTCATATATTTACTCAGTTAGACATCACTAATCACACCACTCGACATACTCTGTTCAAGGAAGACCTAGGTAAGAATGCCATCCTCTTATGATAGACCTACTGAAATTCTAACACGGGGCCAGTGTAGAAGCAGTCTCAGAATCGACTACCGTCGAAAATAGTTGTGGAAGGGCCGTAATGGCAATAGGACAATCGACCCTGTTGGTAAACAAAGTGTTAAACTATGGTAATGATGTCACCACTGGGCGGCAACCTTGAGGAATTTCGTAGACCGAAACATTTCGAAAAGTCTTTCAAAGTCTTCAAGATGTCACACTGCCATGGCGGAATGACGTCATGCCGCATAGGGTGACACATTATTTGTTCACGTTTGACCTTTTCCGTGGAATGTGTCTCGACAGCTGCTGGCCTTGGCAGACCAAGAAGACCAAAACAGAGCTAGGCTAAAGTGAAAATCCCATTCATCGGAAAACTATGGCCAAAATAAAAAAAAAACCCACTGTGGATTGGGTTAAAAGACGAAGAACGGCGGAAAGGGTATATGGGTCAGAGTTAAAGAAAAGAAAAGTTCACTTTAGCGGGACAGTCCATCCAGCTTGATCCTGAAATTTCCCGTAGACGGCCACTACATTGAACGGTCGAACCTGGTTTAACGACCATCGGTATATCCGACCACCTGCAAAGGTGACCTGATTTCAAGGACCACCATTATAAATTCAATTGTATGTTACCTCCGTATGCCAATAACCTGCACAACACGACATTTCCTCCATAGAACGATAACCTCTCCAACACGACCGAGCCTGCCTCTTCTGTGGCCCCAAAATTGTATGAAGCATACAGGAAAACACTAAAGAAGGGTTGTTTAGTGGTTTTGCGACCAGCCAAAGGATTAAACAGGGACGCTTTCAAATTTAATTTTCTACGACTTTGTCATTTTAAGATGCTATACGACAGCCCCAAGCTTGCGATCAAGATATATTAGGGTTTAAACTGGAGGGACAAACTTTATTTTAATTGTTGTTGTCAAGTCTTGTCACAGAATATGAACGCAGCCACTTTCTCTAAGAATGTATTGTCGTCATCAGATACACGTTCCGTTATATCTCATTGGCTTTTGTTTTTCTGGGGTGCGACATTAATGAATTGTGATCGCCAGCTTGTCTTCAACAAAACACGTGGTTTGTATCAAAATAAGTTGAAGACCTATTAAATTATTGACCTTTCTGAAAAACAAACAATTACTTCTAAGCGGCTACTATAGGCTATCCAAGGTCACCGAAGGGTCAAAACAAGTTAGAACCACCCAGGTTCAACTTCGGAGCTGTTTTCCAATCACAACGTTTGTTTGCCAATTCTTATGGTGACACTTTTATGGCGGATTTGTGAAAGGCGACTGAGAGTAAAACCTTAAAGTTTATATCTATAACGTCGATCAAAATAAGATAGATTGTAATAAAATCAGCAATGTTAAAGCCAGGTCTAGGTCAAAAGCGACCAAACAATGCGAAACCTCGCGACGGGTAGGTAGTTGTTTTTTTTTTCATTAACCGTCCACATTGGATACGCTTACGATAGCCACGGGGCTGGCGCTTCTGATATGGTAAATAGAAAGAAAGAGGATGCGTTGGGTCTGAATCGAACCCCAGAGATTGCTCCGAACAAGGGATTGAGAACATCGGTACAGTAGATGTGGAATGGAAATAACAGCTTAAAGCATCGGCACCGTAAAGATGGTATGCAATACAAGAACCAGAACATGCTTTGCTTTGCTTTGCTTGGCTTGGGCTTTTGGTTTTTGGGCTTGGGGCTGTTGGGGGCTGTTGAGATGTTGGGGGTTGTTGGGCTTTGGGGGGCTTTGGACTTTTGGAAGCTTTGGGCTTTTGGGGGTTTGGGGGGTTTTGTGGCTTTTGTGGCTTTTAGCTTGGCTTGGCTTGGCTTGGCTTGGCTTGGCTTGGCTTGGCTTGGCTTTACCTATCCACAACCATTTGGGCTTGAGTCTTTCGGGGGTATGTAATGGTATAGTTATGGACAAGTCGTTTCCAGTTCTTGAGGATCAGGGTAATTCTGAGCTCCGATTTTGGGTGGGAGGAACTTCTGACGTAAATCATTCAGAATGGAGCAGTCGAAAAGGAAGTGCTGAATTGTTTCATTTGGGCATGGCAACACACAGAGGACGGGGTGGATAAATCGTGGCCGGATTCAGTTCAGATGAGATGTTGAACAAGGCTTTGTGAATGTGCAGGCGGAAGATAATGACCTGATTTCACCTTCTAAGGAAGATCAGTGTTTCCTTTGGAATCGGGCATGTCATAAAGTTATAAATAGCTCTGCCAGTTTTGTCCAGTGCCCATTGATTCATTCATCCATCCTTCCTTCATGTTGGATTTGATGATCAGCAGTTTGCTGTGAAATTGGTAAAGTTTGCTGTTGTTGGCAAACCGATCCCTTTTTGGCTAGGATGGCTACCACCAGATCGTATTACGAAGATGGACTGGACTCATCACTTCCAGCTTCGCTTACAGAGGTCTTTAGAACTTTTAAGTGTAAGTCACTGTGACTTGGGGAAGAAGGTGGGAGACGAATATGGGTCGCGGGGGAGGGAACTGGGGTGTGAAAAGCACTGTCTCGAGCCTGGCACTATATTAATTATTAGACTTTACCAGGTTACTCTGAAAAACCAACGTTCACCCAGTTTAGTGGGTGTTTGACCCTTTGAGGTGGTACAATTTTAAACAGCTCACCTTAGGTCACAGGCCTACGTGTTACGTTAGTATTCAGCAGAATATAGGCCTCCAAATCCACGCTCTACCAAAGTCATATAACATGGCTTAGAATTCACAGTTACTGGTTTACAATACATGTATTGCAGTTTAATAAAGTTCAGAAGTTTTTGATGGGCACAATTTCATACTTGTGTAGGACACTGGCAAAGAAGGAAAATATCTACAGATCGTGAAAGGCCATGCGCAACCTCTGAGCAGTGCCCCAACACCTGTCTGTTTTGCATAAATGGAGGCAGGATGTCAGTGCTGCACTCACTCTTATACTATCTAGCTCACACCTATTGCTTTAGAAGCACAGAGCAGTGTGGCAACTTGATTTTAACAAAACAACAAAAAAAAATGGGGGAGGGGGGGGTTTCTTTTCTCCCTTTTTTTGTCATTGGTAGAAGAGCTGTTCGCCTCCAAGAGGATTGAAATAGAATGGAAGTGATTCCACTTTTAAATTTGCTAAACCATAACGGTATCTTTTTCATAGAGAACATATCGGTCAACAGTTAACCTATAGCCATACAATCTCTATGGGCCACCAACTGACTCTCTTTCAAGAACATTTAAATGCATTCAAATAAAAAAAAAATGGCCATAATTTACTAATATTTTCAATAGAACTAATGCCATTCCCCACAGTCAATTTCGGTTTACGAATTAGATAATTTTTCAGGGACAATAATAATAAAAGAGCAGCGTCATGACACCATTATAATAGTTAGAATAGCGTCGTTTATATCAGACTGATTGTAGTGTAGTCTGTTTTAAAAACAGTTACACTCATCTGCGTGTTTCCACCTGGAGTGAGACTTCCAACACCAGTTTTTACGTTAGCTTTTAATTTCATGTAGCAACGCACATTTTCAAGACTTGAAATTTAGCAAAAAAGACCTTGAGGCTGAATTGTTCAAAATACCTGGCGCAGTACTTTCCATTCATGCAGGTTTTGGCAAATGCGATATTCCTCACAGTGTTAAGCCTGCTTATTGCGTCAATGCCCAGTTAACTCATTAATTGTGAATTCATATGGGCAAAGTAATAATAGTGCAAATCGATTACCTTCAGCAGTATGGGATACAAAAAGAGCTGTTTTAGAGCTTGCGCATAGACGATATTATGATCTCTTACCTTCGTAAAAGTTTCATTAACTCTCCATAATAATTCAACACTACTAAAGATGCATTCAACACCACAACACTTATGTAATTCTTTCGCTGATAGAAGATCCCATCGTTAATGCGCAAGCTCCCAATTCTTACTGTGCACGATTTTTTATTATTACGATGGCGTCATGGCATGATTCTTATCATCGTCCATCTTCAAGTGGCTTGGCCCGATTATATAAATGACGAAGACATTCCGCTGTCTTGTTGAATGACACATCATTACATTCGGGACTTATTTAGCATCGCCTCACGCGTGGCCAGTTGTCAGACAACGACATCAGTAATCCTCAGCTGTCATGTGAGGTGTTGCTCGGGAATTTAGGGTCTTATGACATCATTAGTGGTCACCTTGGTTGTCTGTCTGCGCTGACCACGTACTGCTAAGTCGGCATTTATGAAAGGGAAGATCTAATGCCGCTGTCCCCGCTTAATCTCAATCCGCTTAATTGGATTGATCACTTAATTTGATATTTCATTATAGAGATTAAAATCTCTCGTTTCACTGATCTTTATTCTGTGCCATTTTTTGTTCCTAGTTTTAAGAAGGTAACTAGGCTAGATTACTATAGTCGACGCCACAAGAAATCTACAGTTTGATGCTGGACTACACTTCGGTCTAAGATTAAACCAGATGGACTGTATTTTCTGGATCACTATTATATTTGTGTATGAACTAAAAAAAAATAAACGGATTATAATTAATCCATCTGAATGACCCTTCAGTTGGTGATCTCGACATGATGAAAGGTGACAACTGACGATTAATGAAACGAGAAAATTTATCTCCATAATTATGGACTTTTTTCAAGGTATTTTTTAAAAAATGATTTTTTGACACGNGGGGGGGGGGGGGGGGGGGGGGAGAGAACAATTACAGAGTTCTTGATGATGCCTTAATCCCCAAAGCATGGCTGGTTGTTTTTTCGCGGCATTTATTGTCCATTAGAGTGACTGCCTTATTCGAAGAGTAGACCCCCTAAGGAAAGCTTCACCTTATCGTCTAGTCTAGTAACAGCTGTTCAGGTCACAGCTGAAAGTTACATCGATGAATGTCCTGGTCAGTGGGGTGGACAACTGATGCTTGAGATCTTTACACTCACCCTAATCCATACATCTGCTTGGGAAGCTGTGTCAGTTTCTGGTGCCAACTTTTCAGTCCACAGTAGGGGATCATGCGTTCTAGAGCACTAGGTCATGCCTTCGAGATTATGTGGTGTTTGAGTTTGAGATTAAAACCCGATACAGTAGAACCTTAAGAACACCATTTTCTGGGCATCGGATTGGAAATCAACTTCCTGAGTTATTACATTTCTCGAGATAAATAAAGTCACTGTATGTACATATTCGGTCGGAGCCTTTAAATTGCCTGAAATTTGACAGAAGAGGTTTAGCATCAGTGTCTGCTCAAGGAAGGTACGATTCCGTTACTAAGGTATGGGTAAGTTTATACTGCTTCTCCCATTTTGCTCTTTCCATTTATGAGGTTAAAATTTCAAATTCTGCTTCCCTTTCATTTTATAACGCCAAGCAGTGTGAAGCCATCGAAGGGTAAACCCGTGAATGTAGTTATAGTAGTGTCCCGTTTACTGAGCGAGGCTGCACGCTGATTCATTATATTGTTGCCACACACTCGAGTATGTAGAATTCGCAATCTCGATATTCTATTGTAAAGATCCCAGCATGCTTTTCGTATTTTCTTGTCTCTAAGATTTGATTCTTTCCGCTTTATAACACAAAGAAGGTGCGGGACCAGATTATTCGAAATTGACATCTAGTGGCAACTACAATATCCCTCACACACCTAATGTGCAGATACACATGTGACCCAAAAAGATTACGGATGATTTGAGTTTCTTCAGCTGATGAATACTAGAAATGTTGGCTTTAAAGATGTGGTTCCTGCTTAAAAGAATAAAAAGTCGGTCGGATGTAAAATATATACGTAGGCCTATATATTTATAACAGGAATCAAAATTTCACGAAAATAAAAGACCTTATGAATAGAGACATATCAAACTTTAGTAGAAATGTTTTCCTTTCATATGTTCCTGTGACTTATTTGCCTAGCTTGTAGATGAAAACAAGGCATGCTCTGTATACGAATTAAACTGACCCATTTTTGAAACAAAATAACGCCAGTAACTTTTCGTCAAGATTTTCGTTTGCTCACCGTCATATTTATTCACGGGTGGCTTGGATTATTGCTGCACTCCTTGTCATAGATATTGCTACTGTTAAGAACCAATAACGAATAAAGGAATAACGTTGTCTTGCTGACAGCATAAATTAACGTGCTCATCCATTTGCCATCATCATCATCAAATACAAGGCTGTATACACGGGAAGAATTTGGAGGCCTTCGGTGGAGTGGAAAGTTTTGGGAATCTCACATTTCGCATCAACAGGAAATAACGAACTCGAAATCGGAGCATCAGCTCAAGTACGTGGGCGTTCGGAATACACGTGATTCCAACTTGTGCGACCTCTCTGTACATTGATTACATGAACGGATCTAGGTTGTTGGTGGTCACGTGGAGTTAATGACCTGTGCATGTGACCCATGGAATCTCCACGGAAGTGGAACAAACAAAAAGCTGCTGACAACATCTCGATACTCCCTTGCCTAGTGCTGGGTTTAGGTTCGGGATAGGGTTAGACAAGAGAAAGCACATGTGTGACAAGAGGGAGATGTTTTTATTATTATGGCTACGTTTTTTGTTTTTTTTTGGTCCAATTGGCACTGCAGAAGGGGCCATTCCTTGTACTCTGTCGGCAGTCTTTAGAAAAGGGTCTGGTATTTGCGAGCTAGTCACTGCAGGAAGGATGAAAACCTACCAGAGGTTTCTTAGAAATGTGTCCCATTTTGCACAAAACCGGAAGAAAAAGCTCGGCAACATTGGCGGCAACTATCTACGGTTTTGAATTTGTCAATGGAACGTCTTATCAACGGTTTCGTGTTGGAGGAGGATATGGAAAGAATCCAGCTGTGGTATAATTACTAATGAATGAGGCAAATATTGAACTCGCAAGTAAGTGCATTGTTTTCTGTCTCTTCCGCATTAATTGCAGCCTTCTTGGTTTGCCTAAACATTGATACTTCCTTTGTTGATGAAGCGTATGGCTTCCCATTTTGTCAAATTGCAGGGATCAAACAAACTTAGCCCAAGTGTACGAACTGCTACAAGGGTGTTATTTCTTCTCTAATCTTACCCAGATCCTGCCCCTAAACCTTCATTAAGCGCTAAGTTGGAAAGGGAGCCTTGGGATATTGCCAGACTGTTTTAGAATTTAGAAAAGTAAAAACAAATGACAAAGATGAAAGGAAATATCCAGTGTTACAAAGTCTTGCCTCATAGCCAGAAGAGCACTGAGTAGAAAGCTGCCCTTTTAATGTGTGAGGAGCAAGAACAGGCTGATAGTGCTCATTATGTTGCCTGAAGTGCACCGTCGTCATCTGGGATCCACCCTTACTCATGCCTCCATGGCTGCTGTTTGAGTACATGCAAATTTTAGGCCATCCAAGGGAAATGTAGCGTATATACACGTAAGAGAAAAGCAGAACTTGAGACCTTCTGGTATAACGGTATGCGGCTATTTCATGTCGTGCAGCTCGATCTTAGAAATCATTTTATTAGGACAATCCACCGTGATCCTGGAAAAAAATCGCAGAAGGCCTTGACACTACAATACATCGTCAACTAGCAGGATTTCCGGAAGTCAGACAAAATTTATCGACAATTATTTTGAACTGTACTCAGTTACAGCAAAACACATGTTTTGGAACATCATGTTGTTTGTTAGACTGTCTTCAAAAGATCAAGGTCTCATTGAGCTGAATGATTGCAGGGTCGGTTTTCCCCCGAGAGCTGACCAATCTTTTTGGCAGGCATAGTATTTTTATCTCTAACTAGCTTAACAGAATCGGCTATATCAGGGTTTGTATTAAAGAGCTTTTTTTTTTTTAGTTCCGGATATCCTGTGGACCTTTATGGCAGAAGCAGACATGCTCATACGATACTTCCTGGCGTTACGATCATACTGTACTAGAATCCAGTGTAAATTTCACGTCCGTTTCGTAACGTGCAGTATGATCTAACACCAGGAAATACCATATGCGCATGCCAACCTCTAACACAACGGTCCGTAAGTCATCCGAACTTGAATATAAAAGCTCTCTAATGTTGTGCTCACCAGCTCGGTAGGTGGCATTTTGTAAATGATTTGATTTATGGTTGACTACATTCCGACTGCCCTCCCACGCCGCTCCGCTTACACTCTTACATTGTGTACGGAGCAGATTTCATAACAGTGTCCCTATCTGAGCTGTTGTGAAATTTATCTCCAGACGGGTCCAGATAACAACTCTGTTGCCGCTCGTCAAGGCTGGCATAATGTTATGAGCCTTGCGAAAGGGTCAATCCATCACTCTGCTCAGAGAGGGGGAGAGAGAGAGAGAGAGAGAGAGAGAGAGAGAGAGAGAGAGAGAGAGAGAAATAGAGAGAGAGAAAAGGTGAAAGAGAGATAGACAGAACTAGAGAAAGAGAAGGTAGGTGTGACAGAATATGAAGGGACACGAGAAATCAGATAGGGAGAGAGAGGAAGAGAGAGATGCAGTAGAAATGGAAGGACAGAAGAAATCAAACAGAGAGAGAGAAAAGAGAGAAAGAGAGAGAGAGAGAGAAAAAGAGAGAGAGAGAAAATAAGAATAGAGTATGGGAAAGTAAGGAAAAAAAGACAGAAAAATAACAGTCGGACACATAGCGAAGGGAAAGTGAAGAAAATTGGACAAAGAGAGAGAGACGAAGATAGACAGACAGAGCCACATATGGATCAAAGGGACAGAAGGGAAGAAGGGAACGATTGAGAGGGAGACATAACGAGGCCGGAAATAGAGGGACACACGACGGAGGCGGAGAATCTGAGACAGAGGGTAACTTTAGAGATGAGGAGTTAAGGCAGTGGTTCCAGACTTCTAATTGGCTTAAAAGTGGGTATTATATTACATTCTATAGAATGATAATACAAATTATTCTTCAATCAGATTATGCAGAATTGACCCCAAATTTGTGAATCCGATTGCAAATTTTATGCATTATTTCATGATTTTGTTAACTAAATTTGAAGTTTGGGGTCTTCACTATGGTGTTGATAAGACCTTTTATACGGGATACATGTCACTGGAAAAAACATTCAGCTTGTTTACACCTTTCGATATATGGTTTTATAGCTTGAAAATGGAAGGAAAGATACAATACATATTAATTTTAAACATCATTTTTTTATAAGCGCAATGAAAGCTGCAAATTAATACACTAACCTAGTGTTTGTGAAACTTCTTATAAGTGACCGTAGGGACAATATTATGAAATCTTGATATTAAGTGTTTATTAAGAGCATCTCATTATTAAATATAAATTTTACAAGGAGTTATTATTATAGCCATTATTTTCTTGTTTAGATGGCCCTCGATAATAGGTACATCTCAATACTAAGTACAGTATATTTTCTCCATGCACCAAGCCATACTTAATATCGAGTTTGCACTGTAATTTGTTGGTCCCGAGAGGCAAAACGGAAGAGGTTTTTGAAACTTCATGAACAAAGAGATAGAGGGAGAGAGGCAGGAAGAAGGTCTGTGAGAGGAGACGAACGTGGAAGAATTGAGTTTGTGAGAAATTCCATCCAGTACTGGCGTTATTAATCTCTTAACTTAGATACTCTAGAAAATTCATGTAAGCCTAAATATTTGAGTACAGAACAGTTTTGTGAGGTACTGGGCCTCTTCAACCCAAAATGTAGGCTACACGTGATCACGTATTTGTCCGAAAATATTCCAGTAAAACACCAAGCTATTCTATGTCAACACTAACAACCTTTTAATCTATTCTGCCAATCTGAATAGAAGCGTGGGTCTTTGCAAACGACACCCCACGTCACTTACCTCTAGTTCAACTCGTAAGTTCAGCAAATTTTGTGAACAATATCCCATGATCTCCCGCTTAGTGGTTTAGGATTAGGGGCAAAGTTAAGGTAGAAAATACAACTTTGAGGCAGTCCCTGGACATTATCACTTTCTCTAATGTGTGCTTTTTCTTTCCTAATCTTGCCCATAGTACCACCCATGGACTGGGGGGAGAGTGACGTGCTACTGCACAATGAGGAAGTTAAACAGTCAGATGTACGTGTTGCCAGTACCAGGCAGCAGCAGTATACTATAAGTTCAGATTTAGGTTTATGCATGATCTCAGGGCAATATCCTAGGACTCTCCCAAAGGTCTAAGCTCATGGTTAGATTTCAAAAGCCCGGAAAAGCGATGTTAGTTTGTAAATATAGTCGAGGATCTTACACACCCCTGGATTAACGCTCCCTGTTTTTTTCTCGGAAAGGATGACATGTCTGAACAAAAAATGCAATCCTGAATTTTAGATCTATGACATTTTAATAATACTCTCGCCGCTGCTTATCTTAGCTTGTTTGATGACCATTATGTTACGCTTGTTCACAAAGATGTAGCCTACTCAGAACAGGTAAGGCCCGAAGGATAGGTTGAAATAGATATACCTTATTTTGGATTTTCTTGAAACTGTCTTATCGACTATAGGACGTCCATCCCATCTTCAAGCGAGTCTTTGGAAGAACTCATAACAACAAAATGAAAGTCGACCACTTTTGGATGACATACGAGTAGCACAAACAAACGTCACTTCCTGGTTCCTGTATCTCTTCTATAGATCACACAAGCAACAGAGGGCAATGCCGATGCCATCAACAAGCGAGAAACGTGACTGTTGATGGCTCATTATTTCGTAAAGGCAGGTGGTCAGAGTGATTAGCTAGGAGAGTGCAGTGTCATTGCGTCAACAAATCCAAGACCCCCTCCGAATGAGCAGTCCGCCCACAACTTCGGACATTTTACAAACTCACGTGCATGCTTAATCCATGGGCGCTTACTCACTACCCCTATTGCACAGGCAGTCCGCCGACACTTTCCACATTAACAAAGTCACGTGCAGACCTATCCACAGGCATCTGAGCACTTTCTCTCATCTCCTCCCCAACCACTTCCATCCCCAAAATATGCATCACCTCCTCTCTAGCCACAGTATTAAAACCTATAAATCATAAGGACTCTGAAAATTGTTAAACGGCATTGTTTGTATGCGATTTTACTCTACTGGGTGAAAACAAGGGGGTTTTTTTTTGGCCGCAAACTTGACGAAGATTATTAACTATGTTTACGTTAACCTCGTTTTTGGAAACCCACGCTACGCCTCTGATACGATCCGATAACCTTATCGGGGTGACCCTTACGCGGCCAGCAGCGAGGGCCGAAAATTTCCAAGTTCTAGACTGCCAGTATGGCCACTCTGGTCATGTGCTTTTACCCTGCAGCGAGAGAGATTTTTTTCTCTACATTGCCCGATGCGGTAGTAGAGCAAATTTAATGGGAAAAAAAAATCATATAATTTTACTGTTAACGAAAAGAAAACCAGAGCGATTACTCATTTTATCCTTCATGTCATTATTTTATTTCAACGCACGAAAGGTGATTTTAGGGAGGAGATATTTAAGGTAAAATGACTTAAGGTGAAAAGGGTTTTCAAAAAGCCTTTTCACCCTACCGCAGGGAAAAATCCCTTAGAGTGGTAACACTATAGACTGCGGAGGTGACCAAGACCAGATTGGGCCTCAAATCCTGGATCGGAAAATAGCAGCGGAGCAAATACATCCTCCCACAACGAGAGTCCCACAATCCCACCAGACCAGGTGTGAGACAGACTTCCGGATGTGGATTTCTCACGATATGTTTTGCTTTTATTCAAGTTGTTTTCTACAGCACCAGTGTCAAACAATTCTCCTTAACATTGTTGAACCCCCAGGCGTCAGTCAAGGGTATCAGATTACCAATGTTTACAGTTAAAAACAAAATTTGTCCTAATCAAAATACTACGCATTCTCTACCCAGACCCCCTCAACACTTGTTATGTATTCCGCTACCATTAACTTGATCAAGCCAACGCGCTAATTTTAGACTCTTGACTTAAAACAAATCGTCTGGAGATCCATTAAAAACGATGGATCAAATATTAGGACTCTTATCGCGACCACCTTAATGCCAAGAGCCCCTGACTTAAGACCGAGGTTTCCAGATGTTTGGGCGTGAAAAAATCGCAATGCCCAGCGTGGGTGACTCCACAAATATACCTGTCAAATTTATTTTCTAACTCACCCTGAGCTGAGAATAAAACATGAAATCAAGTACTTGTAAATCTGTTGATTGATATTTGGAAACGAAAAAAAAATGAGATGGATTGCGAGCATGATTTGGATAAGAGAGAGCGACCAAAGCAGTACATTGAGCTGTAAAGTAAACTTATCGAGCCAGGGGTTTCTTTATCGACATCCTTGAACTTTGGTCCACTAACCCTGGAATGAGCTGTCCATACCACCCACGCGTATTAAGAAGGGCTTTCTTCAAAACTTCATCGTACGTTGATTCTTGTGTTGGGATGAAATTCACGCGATTAACGAGCCCTTTTCACGCCAACCCACGAACTTAATACTTTAATCTACGTACTCCATCTGTCCAGCGGAACACAATTAGTGACCAAGGTCTGAATTTAAGGCATGACTTCAAGGAGATTCCGGTCATATTCAGTCAAATAAAAAAAGAATTCTCATACTAGATTTGTCTTCGATATTGAAATCAAAGTACAAGCTAAAAAAGGGGTGAACAGTGATCCAGCAAAGCCCTGGCTCAAACCATGCAGTTAGTGTTTGTAAGGGTTAAAATCGGAGATTGGATACACACTATATTTAACGTTCTTTCCCTTCATCTCATAAACATTTAAATTACCCTTGCCAAGGTTTCATGGGAAGACTTTAACAAAGACTTAAGCTCTCTTACATATTTCATATAATGATACGGCTTTTGTGCAGGCACCCCTTGAATTATGTTTTCGACATCTGACGACCCTTCTTAAGAATCATCTTAGTGAGCTCCTTATTGGCCCATAAACGTGCCGCACGAGGCGAAACCACGTGGTAAATCTCTTGTTCTCAGCATCACCTCTGCGAGACTTGTGGCGAGAGTAAACACTCGGAACTGGCACCGGAAATAGTCCATAGAGTGTTGTGAGCGCCACAGTCCAAACTGGCCTCAAGGACAATCCTTTTTACAAGCTGGGAACCCATATTTGCATTTCTCCAAAAGAGGCCAGGCTTAGAGGTGCTGAATATAGTCGGTAGTTGTAAATTTAGTTTGTTTATGCAAGGTTTACCCGAATAATACGGGCTTTAATGACTGTGACCACAACGGAATCTCAAAATAGTCCAACGACGGGTCAGTTTTCGCTTACTAATTAATGTCCACCGCCGCCCCTTTTCAGGACTCGGACAATAGAGTGTTTGCACATCGCTTAGTGGAAGGGCTATTTTAAGAAGCGGATCCGGAAGTCATCACACGGCACGAGTGGTTTTGATTGAGCCTTTGATACACTTGTTCAAAAGTTGACTTGTTCATGCGTCATCGGCCAGTTGTGTTAACAGAAAAAGGCTAGATGTAGTATTTGAATTTCCTGACAATTTCTTAGATCAGGAATCTTACATCATCTTTTTAGCGCTAAGTAGACATTTATTATCAACCTAAATAATCCAGCTTTCTGTCTTAAATTGAGGGTAGACGACCTTCCCATACTTATGCCCTCTGGATGTCCTTTGATTATGTAAAGTAGTCATTTTTGTGGTTATCAAGGAAGAAACCGCGATCATGAAGACTTATTTTTTGTTGTTTTGAGGGCGTCACATCAGATGTACTCAGAAAAGCATGTGACAGCTTCTGCATTAACCATATGATCTCTTACCACCATAAGAATTACAATAACTCTACATTGAACGCAGCTGAGGATGATTTCAACACCTATGCATTAATAAAATTCTCACGATGGTAAGAGATCCCATCGATAATGCTTAAGCTCTCCATTAATTATTGCCATGTTGATGGTCTATATCGTGTTATTTAAACACACTCATGCGATGAGATTTGCGCAAACGGTTCTCAACACTGTGGAAGTTTTGTTTTTTTTTTTGGTAAACTGATCCAGATAAATTAGAGTGCTCAAAAGGCAAAGTAATGAACGGGTATACAGTCTCGGAGTAAAGACCAATAGAATGCACAGTCGATCCCTCTTAATCGTAATGTCGTCACATCATGGACAAAGTTGCTGTTACAAGAAGATCTCGTAATAATATAGTGCCATGACATATTTGTAGGAAGTTCAGTACTCCGTGTGTGTTATTGAGGCCGGATGATAAAGATGTAGGGTTAAGATGGCGGCTCTAGATTACGGCGATGCGCATTTAATGTGGATGGCTTTACACGCTAGAAATATGATACGTAATAAGTGAAGGTGGCGATTAACCGGAGCTAACGGTATTTTGAGACGCCTGATACAAATAGTACAAAGTCATTGTTGCCAATGTAACTGTAACTAGTTCCAGTTCTTGATCTAGGCTTTGCAACATTTATAGTGTGACGAAAAGGTGGACACTATTTACTGTTGCGCCTGATCAAACATTTCATACCGTCCAAGGCGTGATTCAATAACCACTGGCTTGTCAAAGCAAATAAATTGTGTCATTTCTGGAACTGGACGCCCTATCAAGAATAACTTTATCATCCTTAAAGCGAGTAATTCCTTCAGTTATTGCTCCTTTATTGACCAAACTTATTGGGTATTTGCCCGCCATGGTTAAATTTAGCCAGCCAATAAATACGCATTTCCGGATAAGGGATACAACATTCCAGTGCGAAATGTAGGTCGGAAATGATACTGGTCCGAGGATATCAATTCATAGTGATAACAGGTGGAAATAATGAGGTCACTGACGTCATCAGACGCTTATGCTGGAGAAGGTGGCTTAGCGTTAAAGGGTGGGGCGGCTTACTTCAGTGACAAGGTATTAAAGAAACTTAGCCGGTACTTGAGTGTTGTTTGATAAATTTTTGTTAGTAAGATTTGAGCAGGAATTTACCAGAAAACACTCGTGCTGAGAACACATTCGTCGCTTTCCTGATCAGAACTTGCAGATATGAGAAGGACTAGCCTGGTGTTGAAACTAAAACATGCCGGTGACAAATATATGAGTATGAGTGAGACATTAGATGGTTTCATTGGACTCTACATGTTTAAGCTTGCGTTGAGGTACAGTAGCACAGTCTATGCCAGAGGGAATAACAGAAATATTTTCTGAGTTGAACTATTCCTAAATTGGAGCAGCGTGGCTGAATGCTTGCGGCGTTGGACCCCGGCTCTAAAAGTCGTGGGTTTGATTCACGACCATGGCTGTGTTGTAAGAGCCTTGGAATTGCATTTCGTTCATATTCTCCTTAACCCACCCGTCTGTTAAATGGATATCGCCCGGTAGGCGGTGAAAGATATGACAGAATGCTAGTGATCAGTGCCTGTAAAAGGCAGCGGCAATATAAATTCCCCAGGAAGCTGAGATAGTTCTAAAGTGACCAAGCCTGGGGTGATAGTAGTGTGAAGTCGCATGAGCGGGCATTACCCTGAAGAATGAGATTTATAAACCGCATTTTTATTACTATCATAGAGTTAAGTATCATGATTTAGAGATAAGATTACATTTACGAAAAATATTTATCATTTTACACTTCTTGCAGCACTTTAACTTTGATATCTTTCCTATACATAGAAAGCTTCTATTCGGCTGAATGTTCGGTATGTATACGGAATGGGCATTAACCCGATTTGTTTATGCAAATGTGTGTATAGCGTGAGTCAGATTGTACGAAGTGATGCTAAATCTCTTTGATGGGTCATTAAAATGGACAATAATTTTAATCTTAGATTTTAAATGCATATCTTCACTGTGAATTTCTGAAGAACTTAAATTTGAAAGTGTAAAACGCAAACAAAATGAAGACCTGTAGCATAATCCATACGTTAGTTAACGCATTGCGGTAACCACGGGAAACTCCCAAAACATTAGCAATGTTCACCGTGGTTAACGCAATAAGTTAATTAACGCAAGGATTATGCATAAGGCCACTGCAACCGTATGCATTATCCACGTACTGCGTTAACCACAGTGAACACTATTAATGTTTTGGGAGTTTCCCGTGATTACCGCAATGCGTTAACTAACGTAAGGATTATGTATACGGCCACTGGCTATTTTCTTCTATTCTCTGATGATGGTAGGAGACAGGGAGGACGTATAACATTCTATTTAGACTACTTTAAATCACATCGTCAAAATCTGCCGTCTTATGACAAAAAGGCACATATGCAATACGATTTATAGTGCATATGTGTCTTTATGTGATAAAATTGGCAGAAATAGTCAGATGGTTTTAATTTTACTAATGCCGGTGGACTTGTTATGCGGGAACCATATTTGTACCATCCAATCAGGGGCGGAGTTTTGGTCCACAAGGGCTTGGGCACAAGAAGAGTACAGGGCGCCTTCTCTCTCTCTCTCTCTCTCTCTCTCTCTCTCTCTCTCTCTCTCTCTCTCTTTTATCGTCTCCTTTTATCTTCATAAAATGTGTTCAGTTCTTGTGGCGCGTGGCCCCAACCAGCGCTGTGCCTTTGGCATGTGCCTACTGTGCCCAAGCCTAAATCCGCCTCTGCATTATATTACATTACCGAAGATATTCAAGTCCAAGGCACGCATGCCATCCCCATATGATTTACTCGAATGATATTTCATTGATATCAGTTAGCCACTGTAACACCCAATATCACCGCAAGATCCGTTCGGGTTTTACCTTAATAAGAAATTCAAAAGCCTGGTGGCCTTTGGAATACCTATTAACACCAAGAAAATTCTCGATTAAAGACCCACGTCTCCAAAGAATTGGAAGCAAACCGCGCTAAAACATCGCAACTTCGTCATGACACCCAGATAGCGATACGATCATTTTCCGTCACCGTCTTTGATTATAATAAACCCTTAACTTGTGTTGACACAACATATACTCGATGACGTAGGAAGACTTCGATAAAGCCACCCGTGATTGGCCATTGACGCAGGCGATGTAGCCACTGGACAAATAAAATTGAACAGTGCGGAAATCTGCATATTATCGAGCTCGTGCACTCCGTAAATATCATAAATATCTGAGCCAACGCTAGTGACGACAGTTGTTCTTATCAAAATGGGGGAGGAATGTGGTTCGCCCGCCTGCCCAGGTCACTGATGTTGTATTGAGTGAGCGATCTGTGATCCAAGTGGATTTTATTGACCGATTTGTATTTAGTTCCGCCTCTCCTGGCCAATATTCGCATATCGACAAATATTGAATGAACTCTGATTTACGCATATTCCCTCCACCTTCCCCCCTCCCATTCAATCAAAGCAAAAAAAGCCCTTAACCTTTAATACCTACCAACCTCCCCCCTCCTTCACTATAGACACATTTGATAAAAGCAGAGTAATACACTGACTTCAGACGTCTGCTCTTTGCGTGCACAATCTGTATTTTGTGTGAACGTGCGCGTACATGTATGTAAGAGTGTGTGTGTGTGTGTGTGTGTGTGTGTGTGTGTGTGTGTATGTGTGTGTGTGTGTGTGTGTGTGTGTGTGTGTGT
>JAWQUT010000004.1:6573206-6587790 GCA_033807755.1 Ellobium chinense
GGGGGAGGGGGGAAGATGAAGTCATAACACAATGTGAATCCTTTGCCGCTACGTGGTAAACGGCGTGTATACACTTCTTCAGTTTTTAGCAAATGGGGCTCGGTGAGTGGTCTACACAAAGTGATTAAATGATTACTTAACCTGAAGGATCTCATGGGTTAAAGAAAGAAAATAGAAGACTAGGAAGTCTGCAGTGTCAAGATATAATGATTGAAGAAAATCATGAATGAGCAACGCTAAAATATTTTAGGCGTTTATGAGTAATTCGATCCCACCTGGTGCGAACATACCATTGTGTGGAGGTTGGATCTATTTACAGTCTTGTAGTATAACAAAGGAGTATAACACATGCGTAATCCTGGTATAAACATTCTTATATGCTTGCACACACACACACATACACACACACACACACACACACACACACCACACACACACACACCACACATACAGAGAGAGAGAGAGAGAGATACTTACACACACACACACACTCACACACACACACACACACACACACACACACACACACACACACACACACACACACACACACACACACACACACATACACACACATATATACGATCTAAATATAAATCATTTTTGAAAGCAGTTGTTATATCACCAATCTGCGTGGGATGAAATCAAGTGACTCTTTACCTAAGTGAAGTACTCATGATTCCACAACAAGTATTTCTCAGACTGTTCTGTTTTGAAATGAGATTCATAGGATTCCAATAAGGTGATATTCTATAAAGAATAAAGACATAGGCAAAGGAATTTAAAACTACCTCTTTTAATTTGAATTCAATAAGGTGATGTTCTATAGAGACATAGGCAAGGAAGTCAAAACTACCTCTCTTCACTTAAACGTGGGAGGGAAAGAAGTATGGACTGGAATGCCCTTGGTGGCGTGTATGGTGTAAAAAAAAAATCAGATATACATAGTAATAATGACATAATTTATCTCGTATCAGTTCATGGGATTTCAGGATTTTCGACTTTCATTCCAATATGTTAACAATTTCTCTAAGACTACAAGACCAAAACATACAATGTTATACATTTTATGAATGGAAATTAAATGGGCTTTCTGTAAATAAATGTTTTAGCTTCCTCTGAGTTGGCATAGTTGAATAGTGGCCTAGTTTCTATTACTATTTGTAGAAACAGAGTGACAAAAATTCACAATGAGTGACAATTATAAAGAATGAAAAAAAAATGATTACAGTAATTGTCCCAACTTTGTTTTCATGATAAAGTATGTCCCTTTTTTCATAATATAAGCAAAAATCACATAGTTTGATCTACAAATAAAAGCACAGTGGCATAGAGAAAATGTCCATCAATCGGGTTTTTTCTTCTTTGAAGAGTGAAAAAAAATGTTTTTTCTAAAAATTAATAACAAGAAACGAAACAAAAAATAATGCTTTTATCTGTGAATGATAAAATTACTTGTAATTCATCAAAAAATACATCAAACATTCTATAAGAGTAAAAAATTAACAAGAAAAATACTGTCTGGAATTAATTAGTTTTCCGTCGTATTTATAAATACATAATTCCATTGTGTGAACTGAAGTGGACTAAATGATGAAAAGACCAGAAAGTGGCAATTTTGTATTCTATCGTGGCCCTCACTGGTAAGCAGTGAGATAACCTTATAATATGTGTGGCATGCTCATATTTACATAAGCACATTATACAAATGTGTGAGTATAAAACTTAGTCTAGTTGCGATAAATAAAATATCTGTAAATTATCATGTATTATCACGGGTGGCAGCTCTTATTCCTCAAAGTGTGAACATTTTGATGTTTCTCTCGCGTTTGTGCCCCAGCTTACTGACACCTTGCACTACCTGGTCTCCGATGACGAGAGCTTTTACACAACTCTTACGTAAGAAATGAATGCGTCACCGTTTACCAAACAGCAGAGCAATGATGTGAAAACTGCGATGGATATCAGAACGCCTTTGACCTGGAAGCTGATTACATCAGTGTAAATGACGTCATTGTTTCATTCTGGGCACTTCCTTTCGTTTGACATTTATTCTGCTAGGTCGCGAAATAATACACAGAACTTTGAAGATAGTAACCTGGAGCGCTAGCATGAGGAAGTAAAATGTGTGCATCGAACGAGTCACGAGTCGTGATGTCAGAAATGAATCTGGGCCGCATTTTGGACAGCGATTTCAACAAGGACGACAGCGTTTCTAGTAAGCATGTCACGCAGCATGAATTTTATCTTCTCTTAATGCATATTAAGATCTTTTTTTAGTGTCGGTTTTGATAATGAGTAACTCCCACTGCAGCGCGTTTCTTCCAGCGTCAGTTAATAAGGCAGATGATGTCGCTTGATGGCAGCTCGTTAGAAGTTTAGAGATAGTTGCGACTAAAAGACATAAGCTGCAATTGTCCGGTGACTTTTCTATATATATATATAAAATATTGTTATCTGAGAAGTGTTTGCATTATGTCAAAGTTGAGATTAAATGTACTCGTCACTACAGTTTCCACCTGTCCTATGTCCATTTCGTATATTCCTGAGACTATGTGTACCATCGGCCAGGGTTATAGTCAAGAAGGCACCAGTATGTGAGTCCCTGAACAATATCTAAAGGTCCTCACCCTTCATTTCGCTGTAGAGCAGCGTGACCGAAAAGTTTTGGCGTTGGACTCAAGATCTAAAAGTCGTAGGTCTGATTCCCGACCACGGTCATGTTGCAAGTGCTTTGGGAAAGCATCTAATTCACCTTTTTTTTTCCAGCCCACCCATCTGTAAAATGGGTACCTGAAAATAGGCAGCGAACGATATTGTCAGAATGCCTATTGTATTCTCAGCGTCTATAAATAGCAACGACACTGTATACTTTCCGGCAAGTCAAAGAAAGTTCAAATGCGATCAGGCCTGCTGGCGTAATGATAGTGTGTAGTCGCAGGAGCGGGCGGTAGCCTGGATATGAGACTTGTACATTGCATTATTAATTTTATTATTATTGTTATCATTCGCAAACTTCCCTCCTAACCATGACTCTGCTCTTTATCTTAATCCGAAGAGCCCCCTAGGAGAGACCCAGGTTATACCAAATGGGCATTAGACACTTACTGTAAACTGAGATCACGCTCTATATCGATCTGGCTCTTATGTCATTTCGACCTCAGAGAGCTGTGTTGTTAACGAGGCACTGTGATTTAATGTAGTGTTACGTTATCACTAGATTGGATGTGAGACGTTGGACGCCCATTTGTGAAGGCCCCAAATTTACAGAAACATAACACTTGAATTTGAGAATTGCTCCCTACAATGAATTAGTATAAAAGAGAAGTGGAAATGGGAAGATAAAAATGGCAATCAATCCAATGGATGCAGCTGGGAGGAAGAAGTAAATGGAGCTACACATAGAGAGAGAAAGAGAGAGAGAGAGAGAGAGAGAGAGACAGAGAGACAGACATACAGACAGACAGACAGACAGGGAGAAAAGAGAGAGAGAGAAAAAAGAGAGAAAGAAAAGAGAGAAAGAGACAGAGAGAAAGGAGAGAAAAGAGACAGCGAGAGAGAGAAAAGAGAGAAAGGGACAGAGAGACAGAGAGAAAAGAGAGAAAAGAGACAGCGAGAGAAAGAGAAAGAGAGAGAGAAAGAGAGAGAGACAGAGAGAAAAGAGAGAGAGAGAGAAGAGAGAGACAGAGAGAAAAGAGAGGGAAAAAGAGAAAAGAGAGAAAGAGAGAGACAGAGAGACAGAGAGACAGAGAGAAAAGAGAGAGAGAGAGAGAGAGACTGGCTATGGTGTTAGCATTGAATAGCATTTTCCATACCTCGTGGTATCGTTGTCAAAGAAAACTATGCCATACGAATTTCTTTTTAACCAACGAACATAATAATCGATTTAATTATCTGGCCATACACACTATAAAGTCCATAGACACGATATAAGACAGAGGGTACAATAACATCTTCAATGGTACATTATAGTTTATTTAAGAGATATTCGCGGGTACACGCGCATAAGCGAGTATGTGTGTGTGTATGGGTGTGTGTGTGTGTGTGTGTGTGTGTGTGTGTATGTGTGTGTGTACATGTGGTGTGTGTACTTGTGTGTGTGTGTGTGTGCGTGTGTGTGTGTGTGAGTGTGTGTGTGTGTGTGTGTATGTGTGTATGTGTGGTGTGTGTACTTGTGTGTGGGGGGATGTGTGTGTGTGTGTTGAGGTGTGTGTGTGATTGGGTGTGAGTGTGTGTGTGGGGGGCGGGGGGCGTGCATGCTTGTCCGCCTGTCTGTCTGTCTGTCTGTCTATCTGTCTGCCTGCTTGCCTGTCTGCTTGCCTGTCTGTCTGTCTGTCTGTCTGTCCGTCCGTCTGCGAGAAAGAAAGAGNTGTGTGTATGTGTGGTGTGTGTACTTGTGTGTGTGGGGATGTGTGTGTGTGTTGAGGGTGTGTGTGTGATTGGGTGTAGTTGTGTGTGTGTGTGGGGGGGGGGCCGTGCATGCTTGTCCGCCTGTCTGTCTGTCTGTCTGTCTATCTGTCTGCCTGCTTGCCTGTTTGCTTGCCTGTCTGTCTGTCTGTCTGTCTGTCTGTCTGCCTGCTTGCCTGTCTGTCTGGCTGTCTGTCTGTCTGTCTGTCTGTCTGTCCGTCCGTCTGCGAGAAAGAAAGAGATGGAGAGTCCCCGAAACGCCCTCCCCTGTTCTTAATGCTTCTCTGCCGCTCCCTAATCCTTAATCAGATGTAATATGAGAGAGCTAAACCGTACAAAGTCAACGTGAAAGATCAAACACGTTTTTAAAAGTGGAGCCTCAAACACTTCAGGATGCTTCTCAGTTGGACCTCTGGGTGCTATATTTACAGACCAATAGATCAACGTATCACTTCGTAAACCGCAGACTCGACCCACTAACAAAACATAAATAAAAACACCCACATAGTCGGCATTCCACGTGAAATTGCTCATCAATGAATGCATTACAGACCACCTGAGAGAAAGGAAGGAAACCCCCTTACCGTACCCTCGTATAGACAACATTCCTTTTAGTCCTTTAAGCAGGATGAAGAAGACATAGAGAGATCTACGTGGTGACAAACACCCGATTAAAATATCTGCTAGACATTTTTTTTTATCTATCAAAATCTCTAAATCTGGCAGTTCCTTCCGGGACGGGGTGAGGTCTCAGGAATTTACCCCCCGTTATATCAGTATCAACCGTAAAGTGCTTTCGAGTGTTGTTGTTGCTAGGCATGCCTGGGGAATACCCCCAAACAAAGGATCTGCACAAAATGCATCCCAGCCCTCTTCGCGTTGGCCCCTTTCCTCGTCATTCAATAATGACGTCATCAACTCTTCCGCTCTGCTACCCACACTAAGTAATTTAATTGTTTATTGAGACTAGTTCAGGTGTCCTCACGATACCCAGGAATGGAAGGGGGCGAGGGAGGGACCAGTCAAAATCATGCCACATCTACACTCATATGCACGTACACCGTTTTTCTACTAATAGCAAAATGACTATGATCAGATCTATCGAGAAATTTGGCCTTATAGCGCCAACTTACAGCCATGGGTTGAGGTGTTCTCGATTGGCAACTGCATGGCGAGCATGACTTGTCACTCAGCGCTTGCCTTTTACAGTAACCCGTCCAATAACTGCCTACACTTATTCCCTAGATTTAGTGCACAAAAGAGTCTCCTTAAATCCCACGGGGACCCAAGGGGTTACCTGTGGCCAGCAATACGCATGGCAGTAATCCATCCTCTCTATTTCAGGATGTCTTGCCAAATTTAAGACCCGCTACATTACGCGGTGTTAAGTTCTACACTGGACAAACCAACAAATCCAGCAACAAATTTTCATTATATTATATTATACTTATTATGAAATCTCTTCTGACTAAGATGCCACTCACCTAGTCTGAGATGAAGTTACGGTCACTTCTTGTCCTTCCAGTCTCAAACGCCCAGAAGGTAAGGTACGGTAAGGTGGAGCCTCGCACTTACCTTATTATCTAGATATCACACTACCCGTGTATGAGGCACGAGACCCATAAGCAGTAATAATATTAATAACATGTAGATTAAATGTAAAATATCTGTAATGATGGTGCAAATGGACAACCTTATCTCACTTCACCTCACCTCACCTCATTTCACCTTACATCACCTCACCTCACCTCACTTCACCTTACGTCACCTCACCTCACCTCACCTTACCTTACCTTACCTTACCTTACCTTACCTTACCTTACCTTACCTTACCTTACCTCTATGACAGATCTGTGTATTTTTAAAAGGCCCTAACAAATTTTACTTTCAATCGTTACCATCTGCCTGTTTCCAGAGACATAACGCAGCAAATAATAATGCTACTATCCCACTAACACTGTGTGTTATCCAGTTATCGTTAGAGGCCTACTTGTTTGTTTCGTCCCACAGGTGCAGGGCTCATGTTTATTTTTATAACATGTTATACAGAGACACTTATGTAATAAACAGACCGTGATTATTGGCACAGTGTAAAAGTGGTAATGCTTGAGCGCTCTAAAATAGAATTCAGCACAGCATGACGGCCATCGGTCTTGATATTTCGGTGGAGAGCTGTTGTCTTCCTTGTGTTTATCAGTTGCCTCCTACCCCAGCCTCTTTTCATGGCCACGATCATAGCACTACTTATAAATAACCGGCATATCACTGTAGGCAGACCAGACTGTTTTATTCCCCGCGACCCGACGGGCCGGTGACCTTGAAATCTCACCTTTGGCCCGGAAATAAAAAACCAATCGCGCTAAGCATTCACGATTTTATTGACTTTCAATCGACGGAGCGAGAATTTAATATGCGAATCACAAGGGCCACGACGTCTCGACGTAACACTGTTTCGCTTTTCCATTAACCGACCTGTGGTTGCATAGAAAAGCTCGTGGTCCATTGACAGGGGGTCCACGGGATTTCTACAGGTTATGCAAATGTGTGAAAGGCGGCATGCTCAGGAATGGCAGCCTACAGCCGACACCACTGGAAAAAAGCATTTCTTGTAGAGTTGAGAGGTGTGTCAGCGAATGGGGCTGTGAATATGCAAGGCTTATAACAGAGCAGACAGCAGGAGAAAGGCTACCATGGATGGTGGAATTTGGTTGTAGAGGAATATCTTCGTTGGTTGTTGTTGAAAACCAAACACCCGAGTAACGAGAATGTATTAAACTTCTAGAGCCCAGGCATAGAAATACTGGTAGGAAAGTCACATACACACCTCAAATGCCACTCAATATATATATAAAACATTGATTTTGAACAGTTTCAACATTTAAGAGGTGAGAAATTTTGGGTCAAATTTGGACCTCCGGGCACTGAATTATCAGTTCATCATCAGTTCTGCTCCATCCTGGACCCTTAAAGTTCGGTGGCGAATTATGTGCCAGTGGGCACTAGAGGGTTAATTTAGTATTAATAACTTTGTGCAAATAACCCCAGCTGAAGCCGCGCCATCCGATCGTTACCTTGGGAGGCATTGCTCCGCCTGCAAGTGGCCGTGACCACTGCCTCGACTCAGATGGATTGCTCTTATATTTCCAGTACCTTATCTATCAATATTTTCTATTGTAGTCTTCGGAGGGACAGTACACTAGCGACATGCAAAGCTTCTATGCAGTATGAAATATGTTGTGAAGTGTCCCATTATGCATCTCCTTTCCTTTTAAACATAAAAATGAGAATACTTTTATTTACCTCGTAGGGAATTTGATTTACAATGTTGTACAATGTTATACATTTCATTCATAATACATGATATAGAGACAGAACAATACACCTCATACACGTAAAATACATAATCTTACAAATGAAATGTACATAACAAAGTCATTGCCACCACTGTTACTAATGGGGGTCCTTCAATTAGATTTTTCAGTTTAATATAGATGAAAAAAGATTTAAAAATGTGGCCTTCTTTTGCAGATCACAGGTCCGCACAAATGAAATCCGCTGAAGCCATTGGGAAACACTGCTTGCAACAATTACTTTTTTACAAATTCAAAATTGAATTTCACAACTTTTGCGGTGTGGTTTCATGTTATACGATTATTTCTACACAATCTGCCTGAAGGACAGATTTTATACTCTGCTACTATCGACTCTGATAGTCCAATTTATTTTATCTATTAGGCTCCTGCAACCTTTTCTATTAGTTCACCCACCTTTGCCGTTTGTACATGTGCAGTTTGAAGGACTTCATATAACATCACCGTTTGAATTACTTCATGTATCCATACGATCCTGCACTATCTGAGATCATTATTATTCATCCTTTCCTTTAATTTCACGTCAGTTTATTTTTAACTTGTGTGCAGTTCTCGGGACTTTTATCATCCGTACTTCAGGAATTTTATCTTCATTGCGTTATTTGTCTCAGGCACGAGTGTCACAAGTCTGGTTCAGGTTTCTCTCTGTCAGCTTTACTGACAAAGTATGACTCCGGTCACTCCTCTTCTTCTTTTTTCTTTATTTTTCCTGTGTTTTACATTTGTACGTCAGCTTTGTTTTTTTAACTCAACAGGCGTTTAATGACTTGAATAACAGAGTAATATGTATAATTCATAATTATATGTTTGGGACTGCAGATTTCTAGGGACTCGTAACTACTTTATTAGGGTCCTGTGATTCGAACTCGCTCCTTTCAAATTTAGACCACTAAACATCCAAGTTATTTGGAATACAACTTTTTGGCAGCAGGCATATATATCGAAATATATAATGCAGGGCAGATAACCTGATTTGTCTAGTAGAATGTGATGAGGTGGAAGTGGTTGGAGAACTGGAACATTAACTTTAACAGTCTTAAAAAGCTGAACTTAGGTACGACTAAATCAGTGTTGTTAGAACAGAAGGCACTAGGAGAATGATTTAACTTCATCTCCAGCTGGAGGCGACACCTGTTGTTTTACTTGCCTGGCGTTCTTGGCTTCTCGTAAAAGTGAGAGGAAGAAAAGATGATAAGAAAAAGAGAAATGAAAAAAGGAAAAGAGGAAGGGTGGCATTATTTGTACACATCACTGAACAGACTAATTAAAGCGGCCAAAAATGTCTGGAAGGTGATTGATTTTGAACAGACTACATCACTCAGGCCGACACATACAAGATAAACCTCTGAAGTTCCAAGAAAAATTAGAGGAATCGGAAGATAATACTGATCGTGTGAGGTATTCCGTCTTGCAAAGACATCTGACAAAAATTACTGTGGACACACAGACAGACAGAGAAGGCATCCTAACAGACATGCTTCCTCAGCACCGACGCGGCGCTGAATGCGTCCGGGAATATTCCAGAAGCAAATTGGCATAGCTGTGCAGTCTGAGCGTCAACTTCCGGAATTCCGAATGCCATCTTCTCTCTGGTTGCGGCCCCTGACAGGCAGCCGGAGAGACGCGGCGAGAAGTGTAGCGGAAAATTGATGCCACACTCGGTAGCTGTTCCATCCCTCTTGACAACAGAGACGAAGGGCCCCGGCATCATATTCTGGACTGCTCCAACGCGGGATTTTGTCAAAGAAAAGACCTTGTCATACCGCACTGCAACTGTCAAAAGCGCACACGCGATAAGCATACCTTGCTCTCTTTGCCACTTTCTCATTGCCTCTTGATCCTTTTATCACCTTTAGGATCTTAACAAGACGAGATGAAACGTGCCTCGGGGATTTCAGATCTTCTCATTACGAGAAGAGGAGCGAAGTACATGTGGCGTAGGATATGCAACGCCCGGTGGTTATGTCGCGAGCGGGGATATGGTTGTCTCTGAGAAGCAGCCACGCCTGTCGGTTCCACGCGCCTATTAATATATGTCTCTTTGAGCCTGCAAATTACTTCTTCCTCAGCCACTTACAGTACAACAATTTCCGAAATAATCCAAGATAAGAACGACGAACTTGGGATAATTTATTACAGGTGGAAAGAAGATCTGAAGATTTTCGAGTCACTGTTGTTATTTGGCTGATTCAGACGGTGAACAATGTTCTCTATAGCCACTTATACGACCTATCGAGATGACTTCAACTTCTTCAGTACATTTACGCAATCGTTGTAATGTTGAAGACCAACAAAAGAAACAAAAAATGAAGCTCTCGGTAAAGTCAAAAGGATGGAAAGGGTGGGAACAGAGAGGACGAGAGAGAGAGAGAGAGAGAGAGAGAGAGAGAGAGAGAGAGAGAGAGAGAGAAAGAGGGAGAGAGAGAGAGAGAAAGAGAGAGAGATCACCGAAAGGAAAAGTGGAGAGAGCAATAAAACAAGGTCTGCATCACTTTCATCCAGATGCCCCTTTGGGCTTAAAGTTTCAATGCAGCAGGCAGTGAAACGGGCCTATAAATAATAGAAAAAAAATCACGCATAAAATATTTTGTCATTATTTGATCAAATCTAGGCAGAACTGCACGTTGTCTACCTTAAATACTTGGTCATCTTAGGGTTTATAACAAGTGAGTACTGTAGAATCTTGTTTTCAAGATCATCTAACTTTCGCAAAAAGTTGGAAAAGCAGTTCGTGAGAAATCTGTTTTGGCGAGCTATGCATTTTGGTTTTCTTATGCGTCTCTGGGCGCAGAGGCCTAGATCTGTTTAAAGTGTTGTTACATTACTTCCAAACTGGCAACTCCGCTTCGTACTGACAGAAAAAAAAAATCCTGCTCGTCAGAATTATTTACAGGTCGCAAGCGCTTTGAAAAATTGTGATGGGAAATTTTCATCCTGGCTGGAAGTAATGTTTGCGAGTCAAACTCCTCGCCAAATTTAAAATAAATTATTAGATGCTAACGGAAACACACACACACACACACACACACACACACACACACACACACACACACACACACACACACACACACACACACACACTCCTACAATGGTAATGAAGACAGCTTCCCAGGTGCATCTTCATAGGACAACAACTATAAGGAAGTTTTATTGGACATGACCTGTTATGCTGGTACAAAGTCTAACATTGTGACATTTAATTCGTCGTTTAAATGCTGCTACTAACTATCACATTTTGACCCCGTTTGCTGACCTATTTTCATAAATGATATCCAGCGACCGCATGCATAGTCCGTCCATACGTTAGTTAACGCACCGTGGTAATCACTGGAAATTCACAAGATATTAGTAGTGTTCACTGCACTTAACACAATACGTTTAACTAACGCAAGCATTATGCATAAATATGGCCACAGGTATTGATAAGGCCAGGGTAGGGATTATGGGCATTTCTGTACTTACCTTTATCTGTAACTATGGTGTCTTAATCTGAACATCTATGACCTGAGTTTTCGCATGGCCATCTCTACCGATCTTCGAAAGTTAGGTAAAGCAATAAAATTATCAAAAAGGAACGTTTTTGAAATGAAATAGTACACGACAAATTATTGGGGTGTCATGGATAGCAAAAGCAGAAACTTAGTATGAAGCCATGAATCAAAGTTATTTTGACCTCACAAAGAGCCACCAAGCGCTAGAAAATTATTTGACATGTCAAAATGGCTGGAAAAAAAAGAGAACTGGGTTTACGAAGACTTAGATGATTGCGACCAAGTTAAGGTAGAAAAATGGCAACTGATTGAGCACAATTTCACAAGAGAATTTGGGCGGCAGAGTCTCGAGGAAAAAGGTTAGAAGTATGAGGAAGTAGAAGAATTAAATCATCAGCTGTCCATATAACCCGCAGTCAGCTGATACCTCACTGTGACTCCGTTTCGTTAATGATTTACCTCATGCGAGCGAAAGTTAGGCTAGACTTTTCAAAAATACGGTTTTCAGTTTCAGTTTTTGTTTATTATAGACATATGCCAATTCTGAACATCAATATACATTGAAAAATATTTACAAATTACTCATTTCGCACCACTGTCTATCGCACATCAGTCGCACATGTACCGTACCAACTGTTGTCCCTCCTGCCCGTTCTTCTTTCTGTGATGGGAACTAATATTCATCCTCTTGAAGAGGCACTATCCGAATTCGATGGAATAGCTGGAAGGCAAGCCCTGCCTCTAACAGCTGGATTTGATTTCACAGTTCGAATAATAGACCTTCTTATATCAGTTTTCTTCACTGTAAATTTTTGGGAGAGAGTAAGCTAGCGATCTGCAATATTTCGTTGCTGTGAAAATGTTTTACTTCAGAAATACAAAAAAAAAAAAACAAAAAAAAATTAGCACCCCCTGTATGAGCCATGCGAGTGAATTTAAGTAAGTTTAGTGTCCCATATGCTTCTCCTCTCCATTAATACTGTGGATGAGCCTCAATATATGAAAATGTTAACAGCACTTGGCATAAAAATATGCAATTTTAAATAGTCCCTAAAAAATCAGAAAACTGGCCATGGGGGGNNGGGGGGGTTGGGGGAGGGGGTTCGATTTGAATTTCAAAGGCTTAGATAGATGCAAATACATTTGTAGACTCAGAATAGGTGAGGTTTAGCCACTCAAGTATAAACTTTGTGGTTGTTGCTAGGTGGGTAGGGTTACCCTGTTTACTGAGTGAAATGGCCTAAAATATTAGGTAGCCTGTTTCAGTGCCTAAGTTCTCAAAATCTAATTGGTTGAGGGGTATTTTTCTTTGACATATGAAAAGCTAAATAACATGTTTGGAAAGTAGTTTGGCTTGAAACCCCTGGATAAATTAAAAGAGAGGTGTAAAACCTTATATAGCCAACAGTAAAAAAAAAAACATTGGCATCTTCATACCTCTAAACTTTTCTAGTTACATTCTTATGCTTGTGCGAGATTGATCACACGGAAGTCAGCTCTTCTTAGTAGACCAATCTCCAAGGCCCATAGCTTTGTTTCAGAGTTGATCTCTGTTTAGCAACGGACGGTGCAGTTCAATCCTGTGTCACAAGAAGGGATACAAACAAAAAAAAAATGCAAGTACATTTTTCGACAAATAGCTTTTGGTAGCAGAAACAAGAACCAACGGTTCATAACTAAAGGTCCCGTTTTTTGATGACAGGTTTTTGTTTATCTCGTCAAAGAGAAGGCCGGATGCATCTTTCCTCTATATGACTCTGGTACCCACGACTTAAAAAACTTGGCACGATTACCCAGTTGTGTTATGCCACGTATGCAATTCGGCGTGTTGAATTGCTTGTTCAGTGTCAATAGTGTCCCCCTTCGCTTTGTTTGAACTTCATGTCACTTTTTTTTTTGTCTCTGTCTGTAGCTTTGGTCTCTCATGACTTCGTTGAAAACTGAGACCTTAGGATCATGGAAATGAGTAAAACACAATACAGAGTGTCAGGTCCCTTTTGAAACTGTAGGTCACTTCATTTGAAGTAAGGATCGAATTAAATAATTTACACGACACCAGATAAAGCTCACCCTTTGTCCGATCTAAAGAAACAAACAACAAAGAGAGTATATGGACAGAGGCTGTGACCCTGTCCCTATTTCACATCCAGCCTACTAACACTCTGGATAATCCCTCCCGCTAGACATTAGTTGCTACAATCATTCACGAGCAAAGCAGGAATTTTTATTATTAATATTATCAAAAGACCGTATATTCATATCAGAATGGACGGATATACGGTCTTTTAAAATATAACTCCACAAAGACTCTTTGATACCTTTGCAATGAGCCTCCATCTGGCTTATTCTCTCGTAGATTTTAAAGTATCCCATGCAGCTGATCGCATGCACCCTTGACTAATTTATTAAAAGGAGGTCGCAGGTCGATACCTTTTTTTTTCGCCTTAATTAAAACTGTGGTTTGTGGCGCATACAGTGTTTTCCCCGTAAAGCAGTGGAACTGTGCTGCTGGGACTATTGCCCAGTGCTCATGGAGCTCAGTCAGAAGTACCTAACGATTTCGAACTTCACTGTAATATGGTCGCCGTAAAGCAAGAGTGGGCCTTCCCACATTTTGCTGTGTTTTGAGATATTGAGGGATGAAGTTTATGTTGCTACTGAGTTATAAAGACTTGGAAAAGAGAAAGGTTGGTTTTAGAAGCCCCGGCGGGTCAAAAATAGCAGTTTAACGGACATTTTTTGATAACATTATTGAGTCAATTTCTTCTTATACAATTACAACTCTTTACCGCCAAAATCGCAAAAGTGTGAGACGGTCCATTTTTGCTCTACGGCGATCATATTATGGTCCTGGGTTCTTTGTCTTCTGTTTTAGCAACTTTCACTTACCAGTTCGAACAATTTGCGAACTCTGAAGTTATGGACAAGTCCAATGGGCTTTGAGTTTGTGGTGTCAAACTGAATGTCCACTGAATTTTTATATGCCCCTTATTTTGACTAAAAAAGGGATAAAAGTGAAGGAAGGAAGGAAAGGAGGGAAGAAAGGAGGGAGGGAGGGAAGGAAGGAAGGAAGGAAGGAAGGAAGGAAGGAAGGAAGGAAGGAAGGAAGAAAGGAAACAAGGAAGGAAGGAAGCAAGAATGGAAGGGTTTAAATATTGTACACCAGGTACGAAACAAGCTGAAGAGCTCGCACGTCTGACCACGACCAAACCCAGAGTTTGGATGGTAGCCAGGTGGGGTTAGATAGTAGGCATGTCGGCTCATTACTTGGGACCAACCCCAGGCCTACATTTTATTTTAATATATCCCCTCTAC
>JAWQUT010000004.1:6587829-6599170 GCA_033807755.1 Ellobium chinense
CCCACCCCAGCCCACTCCACCCTACTTCATTTCCCACTATCCTCCATTTCCGCAGCATGTTCAACAACTTTTAATCGAATACATCTATTGCTGTTTGCATTTGACAGGCTTCTGTGGATATCTTCGTCTCGGAACACGCAAGGGGAGAAGGAGGGGATTAGGGGAATGGGGTAAGTTAGACAGGTAGGAGAGCTGGGATTAAAGTGGATTAACGAGGCAAAGGTACCGTTCTCTTTTGTGTTTACAATTCCCCGGAGCTGAAGTCAGCATTTGTTCATTTGTAAAAATTTACTTCCTTGAAAAGGCAAATTTACACTCGTAAAGTATAAATCACCTCCGGAAGTCCCCGAGACAACAAAGAAAGGTGTAACTTCAACTCTCACTAAATATGCCTTTATCTATAACAATGCTCAGTCGCTGCGGGTGGTCTCTGTCTGTGCTCTGTAGGCTGTAACGAATCCCCAGTTTCATGAGTGATGTATCTTTTTAGTAAAAAATGTTTCCGTCCAGATTTATTGCTGTTTCAGTATTACTTTACCACCTCAAGCAAAGTACAAAAAATACAAAACTGCATTAAAGCAGAAGATATGACGTAATCCAGAAGAGGACACTTTAATATCAGTAAAGAGCAAGATCTTTCAAAACATGATTTGTTTTTCTTCTCCAAATGAAAAAAAAACAAAACAAAACAAAACAAACAAAAGACGTCTCAGTATATGACTCTACAGCTATATCCTCCAATGATTCTGCTTGGAATATTTAATGCGGGTTTTTGTCCCATCCTCTCCCAGCCTTCGGAATTTCTAATATTTTTGATATTAGGTGTCGAGAATAACAACTTTGATAGTGATGAACTAACACCAGTGATTTCCAACACAGTGTATAATAATATAATATTATATTTTAAAAAAAATAAAGTTGCACTGGTCGGGGTTAACAGCGAAACGTCTAATGTACAATACAACTCTTTAAAATGTTTATTTACATAATTATAGAGATGTACAATCCATAAACTTACATTCATTTTCATTTAAAAGCGTTCTTCTTTATAAGGTCTCCACCTCATACAGCCGTTTAAAATCTTAATCTACAAAAGTTATGTATGAATTTTCTTGTTAGGCTGTCTGGCTAACTCATAACATTATTAATACAAGGCTCTAAATCTAATAGGAGGATGGCTATAGTAAAACTGGTCAACTGTAAAAATTGGTTAAATACACTCTCACATTCATATAATATGCATGAAATCTGTAGTTCTTGATAACATTTTTTTTTCTTATGTCCTCATATTTCATTAAATGGTCAAATGTAGGATATCTTTCCTCGATATTTACTTGGCCATGATGGCTTAAACGAGAGGACAATCATGTTAAGTTTGACTTCAACATGACCTTTCAGAAAGAGTCAGATAACTCACCATGTGTTTCACGTATTTCATTATCAATTAGTCGAGAGGAGTTCACAACATTCATGAAGCCAATGTAAATGAGACTTCAGTAGCTATTTGGCTGAATCAAGTCTTTGGGGTGGCATTAGAGCTTAACTTGTAGCACTATTAGAGCCTGCGATATAATGTTTGAATTAGCAAGAGTCACACATGCAATGGAAAAAAAAATATTCTGAGAAAATCTCCTCTGAAGAACAATTTTATCCAATATAAATAATCTAATATGTATCACAAAAACGCACATTCATCCACACATACTGAGGATTTGGCCATAAACTAAATTTTGTGTGTGCGTGTGTGTGTGTTTTAAAAAATAATTTTGCTCTCGATTTTGTCGCGACAAACAAGAAGAGAAAAATTGATACCGAATGGCCCCATTCACATTCATAGCTTGATATCTCAGTTCTTAGTTTTGATTAGCTGCAAGACGTTTAGACTGTTGACTAATCTTGATCCATTTCCAGGAATGTGGCCAACAGTGAGATACAATGAGGTACAATATCAGAGCCGTTTTTGGTTGTTGTGGTTTTGAGGTTTTTTTCGGTGGAAGGGGGGGGNGGGGGGGGTGTTTTTAGGGTGGGGTGAAATGGGGAGGGGAAAATGAGCTGAGCTTCCGCAAAAAAAAAAAAAATATTCCTAGCGATGTACTGCAGTAAAGCTATCTCCTCGTTTTGTCTATAGAGCGGCTCTAACCAGTTCTGCCAGCCTGAAACCGAGTGCCTGAACCCGCTCAACACTGTTCCTGTACGGAGGTTGACCAGGAAGTCTTCCTCAATCTAACACATTAGTGTCCGGTTAGTATTTCATGTGGTTCAAAGATGATTTTTAAGTCATATGAGCCGGATTCGAATCTGCTATCTCCACCAAATTTGTGTTTACTATGTGCCCATAAGGAAATCGGTTGCTGTGTTTAATGGAGTAGAAATAAGAGAAGACATGTCGATTATACTTGAAATATTTTGGGGAAAATATTTTATTTGCTCCAGACTTCAATTGTAAAAAATAGAATGTCCTTTATTTGCTCCAGACTTCAATTGTAAAAAATAAAATGTCCTTTATTTGCTCCAGACTTCAATTGTACAAAATAAAATGTCCGTAGTGAGGGTCGAACAAAGGACCCTGGGCTCTCAAGCTCAGTGTTCTTGCCACTGAACTGTCGAGTTGGTTAGAGTCCACGGCGCCAGCAAACCAGACTGTACTGGGTTACAAGTAGAGAGTGAGATGACCGCTGCTATTTATTTTCATCCGTCAATTGACTCAGAAGATTTCCAGCGCGGTCCCAAAGTTTTCCTCATGAAATGTGCAAGGTCGTTTTCACTGCCTTGGTCTGAAACAAGACTGCCGAAAGACCCTGATCTTTTATCTTTGAGTTGATGATGGTAATGACGAAATCACTGCCTGGGAGAATCCCTGCTGATGTCTTTCAAATCGAGTATCTAAATTCATTTTTCATCTATAATTATTACTGGTGTTTTATTCTGTGCTTTTGTATTGCTTACTTTGGCGTATTCCAGATTGGTGAGATGACGGGGGTAAATGGTGCGGAAGGAAGAGGTGGGGAGGGTGTACACAATGTGTAAACAATGTGGATAGAGGCTTGGTGATAGCGAGCATGGCTTTATCATGGTAGACAAGTGGGTAAATGGATGGCGAGGGGTGGTGATTGGGGGGTGGGGAAAGAAAAGACACTTATAGAATAAATAAAGAGTCAGAAATCTCCTCTTCCCTNCCCCCTTTGCTTTTCGCTCCTTACAACGAGCTTATTCCGAATGCCATGATGTATCATGTGTACTAGGAGCTCACGTGTGGCCTATATCCAGGAACAAATCTCCGAATAGAAGAGCTGCTGCTCTGATTAAAAGTGCTCTAAATAATAGTCCGAAGGGTCACAAATGACGACCGGAAGAGTGTTGACTTATTTACGTCAAACGGAAAATTGTTTTTAAATGTTCGAAAGGAAGGCTCATGACAATTTTCTGAATAGATGTACAAGGCTCCGAGGAGATGACGTGCTGCTGCTGACAAATCTCTAAATATAATTGCTGTCGATAAATGTCCGAAGGTCGCAGGTGACGACCGGAAGAGTGTTGACTTACTAACGTCCAACGGAAGTGGTGGTTTTAAATGTTCGAACGGAAGTGCTAATGACAAATTTCTGAACAGATGTACAAGTCTCCGAGGACATGTGCTGCTGCTGACAAATCTCTGAATATAATTGCTGTCGATAAATGTCCGAAGGTCACAGGTGACGACCACAAGGATGTTGATTTACTTTCGCCAAACGGAAGTGTTGTTTTTAAATGTTTGGACGGGGATGCCGACGACGATTATAGATGTGCTGTTTTAAAATGCCTGAAAATAGGTGCTGTTACTGAATGTCTGAAAGGAAGTGCTGATTACAAAAATCTGAAAAACAAGTGCTTTAGCAAAAAATCTAATGGAAATTCTGTTGATAGGTCTCCGAACAGTAATGCCGTTCATAAACACCGAACGGAAATTCTGTTCACAAACAAGTCCGAAAGGAAATGAATGCTATTGACATGGTAATGATTATTTGAAAACTAGAATTTCTCCTGACAAATCAAACGTTTTGTATTCAAATCTTACCATCTGGCTTTTAGAGCAGACATCATGCTGCAGACTTCTATTATACAATGTTAAGTAACTGTGTAGATAAGGCGTCTATTGTGCACACATTCACCTGCCTTGTATTATAATTATGAGCCACGCCTACACTCACGATATGGGAAGATATTTCGTCCTTACCGACCTATTACGTCGCGTTAAACAAATAAGACGAAATACAAAATTTGTAACCATTTCATATTCAGAATTTCTGGCCGGGTTTCAAGAGAATAATCGAATTCGTGAAGGACCTCAAAGAATCTTATCACGTAATATGTTTATAACAGTAAGTATTATGATAATAATGATAATAATAATAATATAACATTGCGGTTTATTTCCAGGCTGATGCCCGTTCATGTGACTTCACACTATCATTCCCCTGGCAAGCCTGATCTCTGTAGAACTTTCTGTCATCTCCTTAGGGGACATACAGTGCTCCTGCCATTTACAGGCGCTGATCACTAGCACTCTGACAATATTTTCTACTGCCTAGAACCAGGTATGCATTTTGCAGACGGGTGAACTAAGAAAAACAAATGAGTAAATATCACAAGAAACGTATAACATGACCGTGGCCGGGAATCCAATCCATACATGAGGGATTATCTCTCTTCACTCAAAATTATTATGATCTCATTTTTTACGAAACTTATTATGGAACACGATGTGGCACATCAACATGCACAATTTATGTCAATCGATTATTTGTTTGTACTTGTGTTTTTGTTTTTATATATATATTTTTTCATATCTTATCATCTAACAAAGTGCCGATACATACCCTCAGTACGCAGCGAGGGCTAGAAATATCTGACAGTTAAGACATAAACGGGGGTGGGGTTTGTGGGCCAGTGAGATTCAACTAAAGGAATATACCTATATCTGAAACAGAAATGCAAACTATGAGTGGTCAAGTAATCTCATAGGTTAATCTCAAGATCAGAAATGATCACTATCTCATACTATTTAGTCTTGAATACCTCCTTAAGGCAACTAAGATAATCGAAGGGTGGCATGCAAGGTTTTAGCAGAACTGCGCTCATATTTTAAAGTCATCGTTGCAATGTATGAAAGGGATTTGATTGTGAAGGATTTTGTGTTGACTCTTTGATCTCATTTACTAGACAAAATCACAAAGCCTTTGTTTCCTGACACCGTTATGTTCTAGGCTTACACCAATGCTGCAGCCATAGTTATCTACAGCATAACTCAGTGTCATATCGGAATAATGCCATTCTCGTCTACCGTTATCATTTTTATTCTCTCTAGTCATAATTCCATCCGTGACATTCCTCAAGATTTGCCATGTATTAACAAATTTCTGTCTGTGGATAGGATATCCGTTACCCGACTTATTATTGTATTCAGTCTAATACCCAATTCAAGGGACCCGATAAATCATTTCTTACTGAGCACTGTTTCATTACTATTAAAAGGAAAACCACAGGTCAACCACCTCAGTTTATTTCCTAGCACAGCAACCCAGATCATGCGTTGCGATAGCTCACGCTGTGATAATTAATAATTATGAGTAACTAGCCTACATCTGGTCTTGATATGAGTAAATCAGAGGTGGATGGGTCGCTTGCCCCGGAGGTCTAATTTATAGGAAGGGAGAGAGACCATGATTTAATTCGAAAACTGGGTTAGAATTTAGAAATGCCAGGTGCAGATTGCTCATAATAGTGATAGATTCGTTTCAAGAGTTTTCGCAATAAACGTGTTCAAGATGCCTGTTGTCCCTTATCAAGCGATTGTCATACATCAGGGTTGAGCAAGTTCATTGAAAAAGTCAGCTCAGTTCATGCTCAGTTCGCTGAGAGGAAAGAACCTTAAGATCAAGTTAGCTCACAGTAGTTTTCAGATTAGATCATTTCCCTCGGTTTCAGAAATCGGCATTCGGTTCCGGTTTTCGAGGTAGATGGGAACTGAACTGAAATGTAGGTAGAAAATGAAAGTTCAGATCAAGCACCCAAAGTATCTAAAGTTCAGATCCAGATCAATCCATCCACTATAGCGATTAAGTTCAGATCCAGTTCACGTGAACTGAAGTTAAATCATTTAAACGGAACTGAAGTTCACATGAACTGAACTTATTTCACGAACTGCGTTCATATGATCTCAGTTCTGCTCAACCCTATCATAACTTAAAGGCAATCTGTATTGAAACTAAGCATGGCACCGCAAAAGTTTTAGATAATGAAGAAAGATCCCGTTATCGCTGACAGTAATACTAGGTCTAAGTAAAGAACTCAAAACGTGCTACATTAATCAAACCTTATGTGGCCGGATTTCCGGTAAACCGGGAATTTACCCAGTGGCGCTCTCGCCGAATTCCCAGTAAACAAGAATAAACGCACGGAGCACATATGAACACAGAGGGCGCAAGAGCTCAGGCACAAGGGCTGCGTAACTCAGGGTGCCATGACTCATTAAAATTTCACTCACTACTGCACGTCTGAATTCAACGAATCAATACTTCTTCTGTAAACTACTAGGTACCCCCATTCTTTGAGCGGGACCCGCAGCCAGCTAACAATTCATACACTTTAAAGTAATAGTGGTTGGACCAATTAAAGAGTGTTATGGCTTTCCCGTTTCAAAAGTCTATCTCTTACCAGTCATTCGTCAAATATTTAAAAGGCACAACTACAAATAATAACTCGTCTTCTGTGAATTTTTGATAGTATTCTGTGGTTACTTTGCGGCGTTCTCAGTGGCATAAATTTGAGCTAGACTAGTGATTTTTTTGTTACATAGATATGTGGCCGTTGTCAGCCCCTACGGGTGTTCCAGGACGAGACAATCATATGTTTAAATATAAGACTCCAACTTAAAGCAAAACACAGAACAGAGAAGAAATTAGTGTTCCAGGAGATGTCCGGATGAACTTTCCTGAGACGGAGTGACGTCTGCGATTTGTCCTGTGAGGAAGGAGTTTGTTTGTCTAAGTTAGGGTGTTCGGGCACGTCAGCGCGATTTCGGCCATATTGCGCCTTTACAGTGGTAAGACTGGACTAATTTTGACCGAACAATGGCCGCTAGGCCTACCTTTCTACGATTTTAAAATTGTCAGAGATTTCTAATGTCCGCAGCTTGCACACGGGACCTCCTAAAGTTCTGGTGCTGGCAGGGTTCCAGTGTCCATCCGGAGTTAAGAAAGACACCCGACATTTTATGATTCTACACCCAAGGCGCTTCAAAAAAGCCAGCATGTCAAGTTGAAATCTTTTACGCTTTCATTTTTTTTTAATTTGAAGATAAAAATGTGGGTTATTAATTTAAGATATAATTGAAATCACATTTTGCTATCTTGCAACATCAAGAATGTATTTAATCATATGATAGGATGTAGTATGAAAGACAGAATGTCTACCTACAAGGATAGGGGGTTGAACGCCAAAAGGAATGTCTTTGCGCACTGATATTGATGTTTTTGCACTAAATTATGTCCTAAAAAGACTTTCATTTTGAAACAAGGGATACATGGCTAAAGCTGTCAGCAATTTAATATGGCTTTCATACGTTCCCAAAAACTTTCTATATGTGTATTTTATGCATTCGTGTGCTCATACATGTACCACTTGCTATAATGTGGAATCGAGCCACACAATGTCGCCGGATACTTGCAACTTCCAAGACCTGTACAGATTGTTTAGCCTCTAACAGTCTAATCGTGACCCGACTAACGTTTCTTTTAATCATTACTGTAATTTTAAGCCTTCTCACGCTCCACACCAAGTCCCTTCCAATCACTGTCACTCGGGGAGCTGAGATTTACGCCCATAGAGCTTGATACTAACGGGCCATGAGACCCATGAGACCACTCCCGGCCTGCATCCTGCATCCTATCCTTTGTTGGACACAACATCCTTACTCAGTCTCAGAGCTGGACGTGTAGTCCAAGCCGCTGTTGATATACATATATAAAAATAAAAATCAACGTGTAGTTGGGATAAAGTACTTATTATATATATATTACCAACGTGTAGTTGGAAGAAGTTCTAGGGTAACTGTATTGCTCATGTGCATTTGCACAATTGAATATTATTTGCTGTACCTAACTTGTGGTTAGGACAGAAAGTAGTCCACGTGTAGTGGAAGCTAGGAGACGAAGCAACGCAACTGCGTGCATCAAGGACCTTGGAGGTGAGTAAGGAGATGGAACAGGAGCAGTGCCTAAAGATTGAAGTAAAGCTTATGTGTATGAATCACCTAATGCTTATATCTGCTAGTCATTGTTATCAAATTCGTAATAATATCCACTTGGCAATCCTGTTACATATATCCATAAGTGCTAATGCATATCACTAAGTACATAAGTATCTGTCCGGAGATCAAGAATCTCCAGTCATAATATTTTCTGCAATGCTATGTCAATCAAGTTTAAGAAGTTGCATGCATTTTGTTTTCTTCTTTCTTCGTTGTTTTACTGCGTTTGTTTCTGCTTGCTACACCCAACCTTATAACACTGGCGAACGTGTATTAGTAACCTACTAATTTGACTTTCCAGGCGAGTGCTGGGCGTTAGGGTTAAAGATGGACGAATAGCTACTGCAGTGTCGGATTACCCTCTGTACTCAAGAATTGTTTACTTCGACTTTTTGGGAATATATTGTTTCTGAATCCTGGTGGTGGACGACCCGAGTGTTAGAATATCCTCTATATTCAGGGATTATTTGTCACTTCGATTTTTGGGGATTGTAATATAGGCATTATCGTGTTTCTGAGTCCTGGTGATGGACGAACTTATTAGTCCTGGAACTGAAAGCAGTACCCAAGTTGTGTGATTTCCAAGTTGACACTAGCCTAGTCTAGTAACTGTGCTAATTTAGAGTGAAGGTTGGAGTTAGATCTAGATTAGATGTGGATGTGTGAAAGTTAATGTTTTCTTGTTCTGTGCAAGATGTAAGGTAGGAACCCTTTTACTATATATATGCATATTTGAGAACAGGCCGAGCCAGGCCCTAGGCTTGATCGTTTAAACTTCTGCCTGTCTGATTTTGTTTTCCTGTGCAGCCTTTTTATTGCAACAGATGCAAACACCCACATCGTGCAGACACATCAGACACATACGCAGATCTCGTTTATTTCGTACTTTATAGTTAATAAACTTTTAGTTTGTAGTTAAACCAAGCTTGTTCTGTTCGTGCCTTTGATTAGCAGCCTGGAAAAATTAATCTTTCTTTAATTTGTTACGAGGCATCAGACTGCAATACTTCTGCTTGCTTTCTTGACCTCGTGACACACAAATATACCCATATCCCCCTTAATTTGGACGTGGATCTCAAAAACGAATAGAGTGCCAATCATCGAACCATGCAGCACATATAAAAGACGATTCAGCTTCCAAATGCTCGTTGTTCGTCCTTATCCTAGAAGACTAGATCCCGGCTCTACTCTGAAAACCAGAGAGTGACTTCCTTATGAAATTATCACTGTGACTGGCTCACTATTATAGAGCCATACTCCATAATATGCATCGAGTTTTGACATAGAATGATTTTATGTTTACAAAGGTGAAGACGATGTGGCTATTGTGCTCTGTTGACTTCAGCCCGGGATGGGAGGAAAATACACAGATTTCCAAGTATGACACGGCCTGACAGGTTTGAAGTCTTCGAGATCCGGAAGTTGTGGCAGGAGACCAACCCCCCCGCGTGCCCGAACACGATTCTGGTTTGGTGCTGGATGTGTGGGTGTGTGGGAAGGGCATATGTCCGAACATGAACTTACATATTATAGAGGTAACATTTCCTGTAATGCAAACAGGATTGACCTTTTGCAGTTGGTATGGGTACGTGACATAGGTGTGGAATCTATTCCTGAAGTCGCGGAAGGCAAATGCAGTATTGATCACACCGATTTAATTAGCAGGTTAGACTTCCTCTCCTGCTTTTTGGTTAAGGAACTGTAACTGCGTTGTCTGTCTGATGCCCTGCTATCCCTAAAAGTATAAACTTTCTCCATCTTTAATTTATCTGCCCTACAGTCATAGATGGTGAACGTCTTTGTGGTGGCTAAATTCTAGAGCTACAATGATGTGATAGTTGTGTCCTTATTAGAGACTACTCCGGCTAACCTCCCAACGTTCGAGAGACCAGAAGAGCTGTATCTTAGCCGGAGTGGAATCTTAGCCAACGATCTAGGGTACAAAGGGGAGATTAGACATTAAAAATGCATCGTAATTATGCTATCCCTGATCAAACTGCATGCCGCTTTGGGAAGGGTCATATGTCCTGAGTGTGAATGACTTCCCTGCGCCTGAATACAGTATTGCATACTCAAGTAGGCAAGATCTAACAAGGATAATCGCAATTTGACGCATATTCTATCAATGGAAATGAACAGTCCCATTAGAAATTAAGAGAAGAAATAAATCATAGCATCTAATAATACCGGGATTTTAGATGCAAAATGTCGTTTTAACCAGGATGTCAATGGGGTTATTTAGAATACTGTTTCACGGGTAGAGGGTGATCTTGACAAAAATGCGATGTTACGCGGTGCGATTTTAGTTGGAAACTTGTACTTTATTTTGAAGGAATTACGATTTCATTAGCAGAAATTAGAAGATTTATTGGGCCATGAGCTAATGAAAAAAAGTTATACTAGCGCAAGATAAGAACATAATTCATGTGGAGAATACTTAAAAGAACATATGCTTCATGGAGAGGCACTTGGGCAACGATAAAATCTGCAAATTTCCCATTACATTTGACCAAGTGAGGCTGCTGATGACTTCATAATCCAAGGCTTGGTCTCCGAAAATGATATTAATTTGTTTGATGAAGTATCAATATTTATTAACTGATGTCCTTCAAAATTTCGTTTCGTTAATGTGAGTAAAGCAACTTGACTTGGAAATATAAAATTTCTGAATCAATTACGAACTGCACCATATACATTTGCTTATCTGACATTCCTTTTAGGGTCAAATGAACTCAAGTTGATATGATGCAAAATGAGGTCTCCATCCCAAACTACTCTCCGAAAATGTGTTGTTTGGCGGGATGTAACAGTTGTTACATGCAAGAATTCTGAAATGTAGAAGATGATAACCTCATGACAGATACCATTTTTATTAATATGATATTATATCATTAATATGTTATATCTACTTATGTGAGGATCTGCGGAAGTCAATTCAGATGCTGGCCACATTGACTAAGTATCTTCTTATACAATCATGCCTTCTCATCCGTGATCAATCTGCGATGGAAGAACAACATCTATGCAGGTCAGAAGTGCTCGAAGACGTATCAC
>JAWQUT010000004.1:6599682-6631186 GCA_033807755.1 Ellobium chinense
GATGCCACCGCCTCCATATCCACAGCCTCCACACTCAGCACGAGGTCTTGCTGTGCCATGATCTCGCTCAAGGACAATGGAAGATATTTTAGGATAGAGATGGATGTCATAGCCCGGTCAGTTCCGGTCACCTCCTGGGGAGCGAGTAGAGATTCTGCATCTGTTCTTCATAAGTCTTTGCATAATGGTAGCCATGCTATATATACCTATATCTATATGCCTATAGATATTTATATCTAAAGATAGATTGATAGATATACATTCTTCATTTCCATAAACACCATTCATATTGAACAGCCATAGGCCAAATATTCCAACATTATGACTTAGTGGAGATTATAAAATGGTGGGGACTTAACTGCATATCTTACATGAGAGGGGTGGACAAAACTGGAAAGCCGCTCGGCTCAGACAGACAGACAGACAGACAGACAGACAGACAGACAGACAGACAGACAGACAGACAGACAGATAGACAGATAGATAGATAGATAGATAGATAGATAGATAGATAGATAGATAGATAGATAGATAGATATCTGGTTCAAGTAACAGTGTCTTTGTGAATGTCTTGTGGGCAAGTGGTATAAATGTAAAGTCTAGAGCGTTTCAAAAGAAAAAAAAAACATATTGTTCCCAAATCAGTTATTTCGGTGGGAGTTTTTTTTTTTTTGGAAGCCATAAACATTGCAATATTTCAAATCTCTGGCTTAATCAGAAATGTTGCCCTAAAGGGTATCTTGCTGGAAAAAAAATGTTTGCTTTTCCCATTTTGGGAGGTAACTATGCGCTCGTTAGTAAACAAGGGAAGTAACTTCAACATAAGATGAAACTGCTAAGCTTCGTCAAATTTCAACAGCCAGCATTTCCAGTCATGCTTTCAGATAACGAGTCTGATGGTTATTACTGTTTTAGTTTTAAGCTTCAGAACATACTCAGATTCCCCCCTACTGGCTTATAGATTGTGCCGAAAGTGTATGTGTAAACTTTGGCGCATTGTTTCCGACATACTGCACCAAAGGATTATGTACAGTAGATTTAAGCCAACGCACAACATGAAAATAAACTGTTGTACCTCTCCCTAGGGTTTACCTATCTTATCCTATTTGAATGGCTTATGTATATTGCGCTGACTGCCATGTAGATTGCGCCACAGAGTTTTCTACATGTCTATTTTGTGCCAGAAGGGCCAGAAGGATATTACAGTCGACTCCGCTTAATCCCACTCCGCTTAATCGCCTTTTCCAGGGAACCGAATTTTTTCTATATAAAAGTCATTGGATAATCGCCTCTCACTCCGGATAATCGACCACTCTTCAGTGCCCGTTAATTCATAGATCAGCGGTTGAAGGATTACAGTTGACAAACAAATGTACACACACGGTTTAACTGCGCGACGGATGGCACACACACAGGAAGTGGAAGCTCCCACGCCGAAATAGGTGTGACAAGCCTTTCCTCCCCACCTGTCCCCCTTCGTCCCACGCTACAGTTCATCATCATATTGCTTATTGTAAATTAGCGTTAAAGTAAGCATCGTAATGTTTCTTCGATTATTATTTCTGGCTGTTAGGTATAGCAGTTTGAAGGACTAATGCATAATATGCAGTTGAGCTTGATCAGATTTTGTTGTGCCCAAATCTCTGTGTGTGCCAACCTTCCTTTCAAGATTGCAAGCTGAGCTCTTCATCCTCAACCTTTCATCCACCATATTGGTATGAAGATGCCAATGTATTTTTCACTGTTGGCTATATTAGGTTTTACACCTCTCATTAACTTATCCTGGGGTGCCGTTTCAAAATACTTTCCAAATATGTAGTTTAGCTCTTCCTCCAAATTTTGACACAAAGAAAAATGCACCTGAACCAGTTAGATTTTGAGAACTTAGGCAGTGAAGCAGACACCCTAATATTTTAGGCCTTTTCACTCAGTAAACAGGGTAACCTTACCCACCTAGCAACAATCACAAATTTTATACTTGAGTGACTAAACCTCACCTATTCTGAGTCTACACATATATTTGCACCTATCTAAGCCTTTGAAATTAAAATCCAACCCCTTCCCCCCCTCCCCATGGCCAATATTTTGATTTTATAGGAACTATTTAAAATTGCATATTTTTATGCCAGGTGCTATTGGCATCTTCATACCTATTCCTCATCGCGGCATAACACATTCTATTCTCCGGTTTGTTCTTCAGATAGCAACCTCTGCCAACCAGCCACTCTACGATAGCGTGTTCACCTGCCCTTCTACAAACATGACATACTCGTATATCCAACATGAAGAAACACTGGGATGATATAAGAAGCAAAAAGATAACTGACACTCCTTTTGTGTGCATTAAATTGAGCCATTCTTTTATAAGGGGTAGAACCATTTGAAGTTAGGCGGAAATGAGCGGAAACAGTACCGTGTTCCTTAATTAGCAGATATCTGTGCATGATGGGAAACATGCTGTTTCCGGTTGAAGACAAACAATTGGGAGATTTAGATAGTTTGGACATTATATATGGACAGATGGTTTGCCTGGGCTTAGGACTGGTTAGAAGGCTGTATCCAATGTCCTCTCTCTCTCTCTCTATCTATCTATCTATCTGTCTGTCTGTCTTATCTATCTATCTATCTATCTATCTATCTATCTATCTATCTATCTATCTATCTATCTATCTATCTATCTATATATATATATATANTATATATATATATATATGTATATATGCATATAGTTATACCAATACAATGAACGATTATGATAGGAGAAAAGGTGAAGAAGTGTAACTGACCGTTCTGGTTACCCTACGTTCCCGGATTCTTAAGAAAATGAATGAAAGACGTACATATAGGAAAAGAGAAATAAACGGTGGAAAAAGGAAGACAGAAATAGAGAAATAGACCCTCAAAAAAAGTAGGAAGGAATAAAGAGTCAGAATAAAAGCGGAATCAAAGAAAGGTAAACAGACAGACAGATGGGCAGAAAGAAAGCTGAGAAATAAGAGGAATTAAAAAAGATACTATACGGGCTTAGACAAGAGAAAATAATAAGACCGAGAGAAAAAAACGTATGATTATTACTTTTAAGAAAGTGTTCGGGGCCGTTATTCTAGACTGACTTTTTTTTTTAACTTTTTTTAAACCTTATCTTTAGTTTGTTATCTGGTTAATAAAAAAGTCGAATATTTCCCGTTTAACATAGACGGCGTTTTCTAGGGTCATAAAATACATGCTATGAAGAATTTGTGAGGGGTGTGGTACCATTCTATTCTGTCATTTCAGCAACTCAGTATGTAGCGACGGCCCTTATCGGAGTATTTACGGCCCTCCCCATCTTCTAATTGTTTCTCTTCCCTTGTCTCTCTCTCCTGGCCATCCACCTGAAACTGCCACCACTCGCGAATGGCATTTTCTCCGCCGCTGAGCCTTGCCTACAAACTGTGCACACATTGCTCAGGAAATTAGGAAATTCCATGAATTAATCAAACTTATCTCACTTTGCGGTGGTGGACTCCGGTTTTTCTGATTAATTTTTTTTGTTGCTGTCTCTTTTTTCTTGTCTTTGCTCTTTTGATAAAGATAATTTTTTTTCTTTTCCATTTAACCCCCCCCCCCCCCCCCCCCCCCCNTCAATCAAACAATATCTGGCACGCGCGCCTACGCCACTTCCTACTTCCGCTCTCTATTCGCACGAAGAGGACAATAATTAGAGCACTCTTGTGCAGTTTGCGCTTTTGTTGTTGACATTGAATGTGAGGGAATGACATTCTACATCAGGAATGAAGATGCCAATAGCACCTGGCATTTTGATATGCAATTTTAAAAAGTTCCTATAAAATCAGAAAACTGGTCATTTGGGGGGAAGGGGGGGGGAGGAGTTGGATTTTAATTTCAAAGGCTTAGATAGGTGCAAATACATGTGTAGACTCAGAATAGGTGAGGTTTAGTCACTCAAGTATAAAATGTGTGGTTGTTGCTAGGTGGGTGAGGTTACCCTGTTTACTGAGTGAAAAGGCCTAAAATATTAGGTTGTCTGCTTCACTGCCTAAGTTCTCAAAAGCTAACTGGTTCAGGTGCATTTTTCTTTCTGTCAAAATTTGAAGGAAGAGCTAAACAACATGTTTGGAAAGTATTTTGACACGGCATCCCAGGATAAGTTAAAGACAGGTATAAAACCTAATATAGCCAACAGTGAAAAAAACTTTGGCATCTTCATACCTTCTGTACATAAGGTAAATTCTAACTTACAACTAATAATTAACGAGCGTTTACCTACGTCTCGATTTAGATTTGGCGAGGGAGTGAGCTATATAAAACTTGAAGGACCTTTGTTTAAAATAAGTTAAAAAATACACCAAAACTTCTAACAAAGGTGCGTACCAAACAGGATCACCACAAAAAAAAAGTTACAACACCTTTTGTTTATTTGATAGTAAGCTATTTAAAACAAAAACAAAAAAAAAATAAATAAAAAGGCACATTCTTTTCAAATTACAGACCAAATTAATTTCTGACATTCTGTGAGGCCTTTACAAACGAAGAAACCTTGAAGGTGTTGTTTGTCTAGCCTATACCTAAATCCAGCGCTGTGCGCCCATTTTTTTCACACTGATTGAATAAATTGAAATGTTATCATTTAGCCCCAGGGCAACTAAAGTTCCCGCTTTTGCTAATTACATCTCTGCGGGTACATTTTTTTTTCTTCAGTGCTGTTGTACTCTCTTTTTGTATTCGGGCCTTTATACCATTTTTGTATGATCGCTTTTAATGTTCTTGTGTACGCACATTTTTCTTAATCAACTTCTTTCTTCTTACGATATTACGTTTCCAGTTTCTTACATTCGGTTTCGCAAGTCTGGTTTCCAGAACGTGTAGATTGTGATTGATTGATTGATTGATTGATTGATTGATTGATTGATTGATTGATTGAATGATTGATTGATTGATTGATTGATTGATTGTCTGATATGTCCCTCATTTGTATCTTAACTCACGACATTCTGGTGTGGACAGACAGACAGACAGACAGACAGACAGACAGACAGACAGACAGACAGACAGAAAAGGACGGGCAGACAGACAGGCAGTCTGGAAGACAGGCAGAAAAATGGACGATCCACAAAGGGAGATAGTATCTAACATATAAAAATACACAGATGGACTGATGGACCGACTGATAGACAGACGCCTTGATTGACGAAGGAACTGTTATACATACATGCATATAAACGAATGAGTGGAAGCTCCTATCGATTTGAACCACGAGAGACATAAACCTGGAAAAATAGACAGACAGACAGATAATACAAGAAGAAGATATTAAAGGCATAATACGAAATATGACAGAACATTAAAGAGATATCAAAGCATGAGTGTCTGCTTAAATGGTTCAGCAGTTTCCTTACAATCCTAGCAAGCGGATGACAACTATTATGATAAAATGGTCTCAAATTTTGCTGCATTAATTAGCTAGCCCTTGTCCAGAAATCAGAGGCGGAGACACTAATTGCGGAAGAAGGAGTCGTTTAATCCGATATCACAGTAGTTTTACCCAAGCCGGCCAGATTACTCGGCGGCGTTCTCAGCTCTTTTGACGCTGGTAGTGTCACATTAATTTTACAAGTCTAGATCATAAGAGTATCAATACAATAGCTTTCGCTGCCGATAAGCACGTATCCATTTTGCTGACAGAAGGATTGAGAAAAAATGTGGATTACATATTTTGCCAAGGGATTTGTAACACTGATTGGTTATAGCAGAAATTAAATCATCTGGCGGTTGTTATCCCTTATCCAGAGCCCAAAACTAGCATTATTCAACCTTCCTGCAGTACACGTGATAAAATTCACCTATCACATTTACGGCAGCCTTTCAATCCTTAGGAACATTTGGATTCGCTTCACTGTACGGCCGTCTTGTACAAGTTTGAATGTATGAAGAGATTTAAAGAATGTTGAGCCAAGTTATGAAGACGTCTTTCACATAAAAGACACTTCCAGGACACATTACGAAAATCCTCGTATGTTTTTCATACCGAGCGTCCACAAGATACGATGGTTTTACGTCGCGGCCCACGACTACGATGTGACAGTGTTATTACCGCAGCCCGTCAGAGCACGGCTTTTATGGAGCCCGACGGGGAGGGACGGGCCGTAAGATGTAGACGAGAGATCAAGCCTGATGGCATTTGTGATTACCAAAATGAAAATTGCCTGTAACACGAAAACGAAAGCAAAAAAAAAATTTCGGGCCATAACGAACCGCATCTAACACTTGTAGCGCGACAACTTACAAGGGCGTTGACGCCGTAACGCGTCCAAGTTTTCGCGTCGTACAAAGAGTTAAGTGCCTTGCTGTAGCCTTGCAAGGTTACTAATGACATCATAAAGCCATCACTGCGTCACGCCGTGCATGCAACGGCCACAAGTCACCGGAAAAAGCCGAAAGTTGAAAACAGATGTCAAATTTGTCCAGTCCCCCCCCTCCCCGAAAGATTAAGAATTGCAGACTTTACAGATTACAGACCTGCAAGACGTTGCAGATGGATGTGACCAGTGGCCATATGCATAATCCTTACGTTAGTTAAAGCATTGCCGTAACCACGGGAAACTCCCAAAACATTAATAGTGTTCACTGTAGTTAACGCAATATGTTAATTCACATATGGATCATGCATACGGCCACATAACTTCAAACCAGTGTCTTAAAATTTGGAGGACATAATTTCTTCGGAAATTTAGAAATTTACATGGTTATGGAATCTGCTTTGAGAGCAAATAACTTCATTATAAACACATCCCTTTCATTCCAGGTAGTTGCACTTTTCTGGCTTCAATGTGATATACAAGATATATCCATACGGGAAATTATGGCAAAATGGGTGGAAGAAAAATGTTCTCTGCAAGTAATTTATATTTTTTTTTAAAAATCCGATTCCGTAAATACTTGAAGCTGAAGTTATGAAAATGATCCTTAGATTTTTTGCTTTGTTTCGTTTGGATTCGCTGTGACTGTTTTCAATGCCCTGTCAATCCGACGTGAGCTGGGTGTAATCGTCCATTGTTAGATTACTGCATTTTATAGCCATATCAAAGAAACAGCAAACATGGCATCGAAGCACAACAAGTCACGAAGGAAACAAAACTATCAGTGTAGACAGATGATTTACCTGTATGTGAACCTATCTCCGCCCCTGAGTGTCAGTCATGTCATCATCAAGAGAAAGCTGTGCAGCATCGTAAAGTGCAAGGGTGTGTCAAACCTTAAAGATCCACCATCAAGGAGTGTTTCCTGCAGACGTTCCGAGCAACAATGTAATGAATTAAACATACCTTAAATAGACCATAAAGAGAGACGTAGTGATGATTTTGAGATCTTCACTAGTGAAAATAAATCATTTTTCAAAACTACTTTCTTCCATACTGACGTATGGCCTCGTACTTTTGATAACTGAAAAACTACATTGAAAGCAGCGTAGATTGTCACATGGCTAATGTATTCCTCAGAAAATTATTATGTTATCCTTCATTTTTTTTTTCACTCACAGATGAAATCCGTTACTATCATCGGACCCAGCCTTAAAAAAAAAAAAATTCTGAACACTATGACATGAAACATCTTACACCGAGAGTAAGTGAATCCACAGATCTCTTTCATGGCAAGATCTTTTTTACATTTTCTCCCATAGCAAAGGATCAAGTCTCCATGGAAGTTTGTGGATTCCATTACACACAGCTAAAAAGTATGTTCTCTTGAGTCAGTTTGAAAGACAACATCAACACGGATCAAAACAGAAAGAAAGGATCAAATGTATACTTCAACAATGAACTCCCCCCCCCCCCCNCCCCCCCCCCCCCTTTTTACACACACACACTTGCGATCTTACTTGCATATCCTTTACAGGATATGTTGATGATATATTGCTCTGAAAATATAAACAACATTACGTGGAGATATCCATGGAAGATCTGGATTTTCCCTCCAAGGCTTTCCTCTTTATAGGTCCGTTTAAAAATAGCTCGCTTGTAAAAGAAACCAAAAATCGCATTTGACCTAATTGTGGGATGAGATCGTGTTTGTCAACACGGATGATATGAAATATAAGAGATATTTATCGACAACCGGAAAAAATATTGTCGTAAATCCTTATATGACTTTAAGCACTTACGCCAGTATTTATCCTGGGCGGCGAAATGATGATTATGTTCTCATTGTGTGCAAAGTTAAGTTTTCCTCCTTCGAAAAGCTTGTGTTTTCATCTGACTGGGGACTGTAAGCAAAATGACTGGACAAAGCAATAGATCGTTTTTCATTATTCGACCCCAACAAGGCTCACTTCCGGTTCAAGCAAAAATAGGAGCGATTAAAAGACTCGAAATTACCTGATGACTTTTTTTTTTCTTCTACTTAAAGATAGAAAAAGTAGTCCTTTCTCATAAAAAGTAATGAGCAAGGGGAAATTTCGATTAAGCGGCCAGTCACTGAGTGGAATTGAGTGTTTTTCGGAAAATGCTGATTCAGGAACCAGTTACCAAGGTGTGAAGCGACATCCTTGTGGTGACATTACGTGACTCCACTTAGAAGGCCTTAATATCAATACTGCTTTTTTTAACCGGAAGAGTCCCATTATGCTGTGGTGCTGTCCACTGACAGATTTAGGGCAGTTGCATATCCGTGGGTGCCCCGTGCAAACCTCTCCACTCAAAGACACTGAGACAACATGCCGCGTGACCAGACTTAGCAAAGGCCTTCATAAATTTAATACACTTCCCGTTTCTCCCGGATGTGGATTCTGACCAACTGGAGAAGTCATGCAGGAACATGTAAGAGGCATGTATGACCCAAGCTCCAGAAACAAGAGATTAGTTGAAGTGGTGGAATGGTGACAAAAGCCTTATACATCATTGGGAGGTCGTGACAGAGGAGTCTAGATATAAAACATACTTTTTTATAGTTTATTTGTTTCTTCAATGTGCGGAAGGCGACATTTAATTCTGAAATACCCGAGAGCTTGCGCATTAACGATGGGAGCTCTTACCTTCTTAAGAATTACATTAGTGCATCGGTGCTGAATGCACCCTTAGTAGCGTTCAACATGCAGAGTTAATGAAATTCTTACGAAGAGATCCCATCGTTCATTCGCAAGTTCTTAAGTGTAGAAGAGATGTTGTATTATGAAGTTGAAGTTAGCATGTGTATTAAACACCACAATTGCTACCTAAATAAGTAGATTAGACTAAAAATACGAATTTTTGGATAACGCGTTTTGCCACGAAGCCCGTCAATATATTTTTTTTAATTTTAGAGGTGCCCACGATTTTTATACTGTGGCCCTTAGATTATGTCACCTAAAATATAACGGGCTTTGTTCGTAACTAATGAAGGTCCGTAGCGGCAGGAAATGCAGTGTTTCCTCTTTTCAAGACAAAATCTGATAACAATTATCTTGACTTAAGAGGTTTGCACCTAACCGCAAACGCTGAAGAGGACATGAACAAGTTGGATCCCGTAAACTCGAATTAAACTGCAAGGGTCAAATGGCCCTCGTCCTTTATATTTTGAGTTTGTTACGTAAGAGTAAGGGTGATTTTTAAATTTGGAAATATAGAATAATAATTAACAATAATAACAATAATAATAATAACGTAGTGTGTAACTCTTGTATCTAGGCTAATGCCTGCTCACACTTTTATCATCTCAATAGGCCAGATCACTATAGGACTTTCTCAACTCCCTGGGGAGTGTACAGTGGCGCTACCATTCAGAGGCGCTGATCACTGGCATTCTGACAATATCTGTCACTTCCTCTAGCTAGATATCCATTTTACAGACGGATGGACAGAGGAAAATGTGGATGAAATGCTTTCCTGAGTCATTTACAACATGCCCATGGTCGAGAATCGAACCCACGACCTTTAGATCTTGGGTTCCGAGGATGTGGGTTCAACGAGGATGTGGGTTTAACGAAAAAAAAATTAAGCTCAAGTTCGTCATATCCTGTTGTGTATTTCACACTGCAAGTAATTAAAATGTAGATTGCTCCACTGCATAATTTCTGCCTGCTGCGGTTTCTCGGACACGATGTAATATGCGGTGCATGTGTTAAGTACGAATAGCCATCACTGCCTGCAACTGCCGATTCACTAATGAGACTAATGCTCCTATATATAAGACGCAATAATGTTTTACGAATTTCACGAGTAAAGGATTTCATACCGCATGGAAACTTTGCAGATCGTCAGTTTACTATCCCTCCGAACGTAATGATAAGGAAATTTATTACATAAAAAACGACAAGTATTTCAGATATTACAAAAAAAAAACACATCTCTTTAGTCGAGGCAGTGTTCACAGCCATTTTGTAACCAAGATGTGCCATCCGACTGTCCCGATCGGAGGGCACGTTTTTAAGGCCAGACAAATGAGTGTTTCAGATGTCATGTTCTTGCACGCATCTGCTAAAACAAGAGCGTGGGTAGAGTCAAATAAAAAAAAAATACAGTTGTAGGTTTCATCATTGGGATGCTTGATAAATTATGTTTAGGTGAATTTATGATTTTGTTTTGCAAAATTACAAACTCCATGCTCAGATGCCGTGTCCGACCTTAAGTATACGCCAACAAATCTATGTTCCGCACCGGAAATAATAAAGGGTGGTGCTGTATTTTGAACTACAGCAACGGCATAATAATATTATGTACTTTTAACAGGTTGTTAGTAATGTGGCAAACAAGATTTTGCCAAATATATAGGCGGAACAGACAAAGATTACACGTGTTGTAAGAAAAGAAAACACATTCACAATTTGCATGGTTTAAGACGTTCTTACTTTTTGCAACAACCAGGACTGTGAATAGATCTCAGAAGTCCCAAGTGAGCCTTTTCCATTCACACCACCCTCCCCCCAACTCCCTTTTCAGAAAAAAAGAGAAATAGATATAAAGAGAAAGGTAAAGAGACGGACCTTAAAAAAGGCAAGAAGGTAGGGCCCAACCCCAGAGATGTTATTCCAACAAGGGACTCGGTCAAGTAGTTATGGTAGTTATGGTCTTGGTATTAGCTGGGTGTTCTCTTTGGTGGTATTTCTTATTATTAAGACTGGCCTATGTTTCTTTGAATGGACCTGCCCGCACTAGGGTTAAAGATCCTGAGTACTGCAAAACATCCAGTTAACCAACTAGAAGCTAACTGGCACTCGGCTGATCTTCTGCCACTATCCAGACCACTCTTAAATAATTATGGATGTGTCACACGAGTGTCACTCGTGTCACCTCTGATGTCACCTAATTAGGAAATGATCCATGAAGAGAAGCCAAGCAGGCTTTCTCTAGCAGTCACTTGGCTGATAATGACCCCACCCCCCATCCAAATCTCTTGATCAGCCGCTGGGGACATTCTGTAGAGATTCCATCCTCTTGACTGAACAATAACATGATCTTTCTAGGCTAGTAAGTACGATAGCATTTCATTTCCATTACATGTTCGAATAAAACAAAACAAAACATCGGAAGTGCCAAATCTTCATTTCCCGAAGTTTAAGCCACGCTACATTACATGTATCAAAAATTAACCGTCCTGTGATAGGTATTCTTCTTAAATAATCTAACTGCGGTATAAAGAGGAAAAAACGTGGCTATGCGGTACCAACCTGTACATTTGTCTCAACTGTTTTTTTTCTTTAAAGCATGGATTTTTTAAAACAAAATTTATAGAAGCAATCATATCCAAAATAAAATTAAAAGTCGTCATCTTTCCATTCGCCGCGGTGATTTGGAAACGACAAAAACGTGGATGTGATACTGTAACATTGAAAAAATTTATCACAAACGTTTGTCTAAGAGGAAGATTGACTTTTCCGGGAAATGTAATCTCTAATATCTGGAATAGTGAGGTCAGATTTTCATAGGTTTAGGAGATATTCAAGACAGTGTATAGCATAGGATAATGTATACTGACGAAAACACTTCTTTTGCTGAGATTGTGAGCTACTGACGGAAAAAACACTTCTCTTTCACGGATCGTGAAGAATGGTACATACGTTTTGTGGAAATTACTTACGATTACCTTGCGTCATTTCTCAAATTTATGAAAGTTAATGACAAATGTCAGGTGTCCATTCGACGTCATGTAAATTAACAATTCGTTACATATTATTTTGTTGTACACGTAGTGTAGTCTGAATTGTGGATTGATGTACATCAATTTTGGAATGAATTTGATGTTTTGCGATTCAAACTATTCTTGAAGATAGGAAAAGTAAGTATATGTCACATAAAATTTTAGCATCGCTTAATTATATAAATTTGTCACGTAAATCACGTCAAAGAGTTTAAGATTTTCGTGTCATTCCATAAAATAAACCATCTTAGAAAATTCCCCCAGCCTGTTCGACATTTTCTTTTTTCACTAATTAGCTCTATAGAATCAACCAGTAGATACAGCTCTCATGGAACAATATTGCGCAATGATCTAATCTTAGTGCCAAAAGTTCAGTATCATGTAAAGTACAATTTGTGTGTCACGTCAAATGTTCGTGAATGTTTTCCACAGTCATGGAACCAACAAACATGATCAATTAGCTGGAAATATCATACCGAATTTGTTTTACATGTGTTAGTTATGCTTATTTTAGACCAAATGAGAAAGCAAGTCGATAGCACTAACACAATTAACACAATTTTTCTGCAAAAACACCTGCACAGAACGGATCATCTGGGTATTCCCTGTGGAAGGTGTGCTTGTGTACGCAAAACATCCATTTTCTTTAAAAAAATAACTGTAGACTACTTTTCTGTAAACACAATCAATGCAATGAACTAATATAAAACTCTTGATGACAACCGAAGAAGCTGTGGTAAGTGGAAAAAATACATTACCCTAAGAGAAAAGTTACGTTGGCAATTTGCGATCTTCACCACACACTTAGACTGCAGCCTTTTTCGTAATAAAAATATTCAGTACCTACTTGCTGAATAATAAGACAGGCAGAGACCCACCATGCCCTGCAGTCTCATTAATAACTATAGTAAAGTGAAATAGCCAACAGCTACAACTTGCTACGTATAGTTAAGACAACAGAGCATTTCAACAGGACCTTACAAAAGTTAAAAATGTTCTTGTATATTTCGAGTCTTTAGCTAGATGCTTACAAGTAATTACCATAACGATTACACCCGCTCAATAATTGAGAACTTGCACATGAACGATGTTATCTCTTACCATCGCAAGAATCACATTATCTTTGCATGTTAAAAGCTACTGAGAGTGCATTCAGCACTGATCAACTAATGTAATTCTTAGGGTGGTAAGAGATCCCATCGTTAATGCTCATATTCCCAACTATTGAAATCACCTAGGCTGGACTTACTACTAAGAGTTATAATTTTTGTCTTAATAATTTTTTTCTCTCCCTCCCAGGGGCCCAGTGACCTAAACTGTGGCACTTGTCACTTCTCTGGTCAGTTTAAGTTAAAGTAGCACTAGCTCGGATCAGGGGTTGGAATGAGATCTTGCTTGCCAATGAGCAGACCTTTGTTCTCTGGAAATAGCCTAAGGCCCGAAGTGGGTTTTCGTGGGGGAGGATCAAACGAAGAGACACAACAATAAACAAAAAATTACTTGTCCTGAGCTGTTACGAGGAATTTATGAGGTATTTTCAGACGGGTCAGTTACACCACGTGATCTAGGGATTGCTAGGATATATTTTAATATATGATGAGTAATCATACATGAGCAGAGCATATAAACAAACCAACGTGTGAGCAGAATTTCCTAGGTCACATGAAGGAGCTGAAAATACCTAATTGTTTATAGCTCAGATGCTTATACCAATATTCGTCACTGAGAATGTCCTATGAAAATAAGGACTTCAATGAAAGTAGTCCTCAATACATAAGTAATGTATAGCATAAGGATCTGTGCCGTGTTACGCTCTTCTAGATATTAAGTTTGAATAATTGTAGTAAAGCTGGTCTATATTTGTTGTATAGAATGTAAGGTTAATTTATTCTGTTTTTCTTCTTTGATTTCTTTGTTACTTTTGTTCCCTTTTCTCATTTCGCTTATTTTCGGGTTAGAGAGGGAGAAGGAGTGAGTGTGGGAGAGAGAGAGAGAGAGAGAGANTTGTAAGAAATTCCAGCCGGAAATATCTCATCATGTCGCTGGCTTAAATTATATTGATTTGAAACTATCATTGTCCCGTTTGTAGTATGTTGTTGTCTTTGTTGCTGTCGTTGCTGTTGGTGATGATGTTGATGATGGTGGTGCTGTTGCTGGCGATGAGTGGTGAAGGTTATGATGATGCTGGTGGGTATTGTGGTGTTCGTTGTTGTTGTTGTTGTTGGTAGTGTTGTTGTTGTTGTTGCTTTTGTTGTTGTTGGTGGTGGTGGTGGCAGCAGTGGCGATAGTGTTAGTGTTTTCGTGGTGGTGGTGGTGGTGGTGGCGGCGGTAGTGATGATGGCGGCGATACTGGTGACCGTGATGGTGGTAGTGTATTGGTGGTGAGAGTGATGGTGGTGGTGGTGGTGCTGCTGCTGCTGATGGTTATAGAAGTATTGTAAAAATGGTTACAGTAACATTTGTACAAATCGTGATGGCATTTATTCGTGTTTTTATCAATCTGTTATAACTTGTTCCCCCTGAAAAGGGCATCTAACACAAATACACCCAAGAACACGTAAAAGACAGGAAAATGTCGACACAAACTGTTTTTCTGGCAGACCTTTATCCTAATTCAGAATCATATAGACTACGTGGGAGGATCTAAGGCTGTTTTTGACTGTAATTTAATCCATTATCCACAGGCAAAAAAAGTTTACAAGTTTGTGTAGTCTTTAGAGCATCTCTCTCTCTCTCTCTCTCTCTCTCTCTCTCTCTCTCTCTCTCTCTCTCTCGTTTTCTCGCTCTCTCTTTCGCTCTCGCTCGCTCGAGGCATGTACTATTTAAAGAAAAGCAATGAACGAAATAATTTCACAAGATTTCATAACTTTGCTTTCGACATCAGACAGAAGACACTGTCGTAAGATATCTGTTTGGCTTCCCCTCTAGCTTTGTTGCGAGACACCTCTGTCTGGCTTCACCGTTACCCCATCTGGCATACGCCTTTGCAACATTGTAAACGAGAATGTAAAGAACAAATAGTTTGACAATATTCTTTACGAAATCCTTGTTATTGTAGCTGTTGTTGTTGTGGTTGTTGTATGTGTGGTGGTGGTTGTTGTTGTTGTTGTTGTTGTTGTTGTTGTTGTTGTGGTTGTTGTTGTTGTTGGTGATGTTGCCTATGTCCATCATCGTCATCATCAATATTGTAAAAAAGGAGGAAATTCTAAAACTGTATTTCAACTCGATATCATTTTAATGATGAATTGATTAGAGCTAAAAATGTGTAATGCCACTTTTAAGGGTTTCAGTCGAAGCCTGCTTCAGTAGAAATTATATGAATATCTGAAAACTTGGTAAATGCAAACACGTTAAAGGAAGGTGATACGTTAGGAAAAAAAAGAAACCAGCGTGGCTAAGTGAGCTAAAAGTCAGCCATCATCGTCGTCCCCATCATCATCATCATCATCATCATCATCAACATCATCATCATTATCATCATTATCATTTAAAATTAAATATGATTCTGCCCAATGACACAAAACTTTCTGAAAAATGTATAATGAATTTATTTAAAAAATAATAGTTGACCTTTCGTCTTAAACACTTTTTCAAGACTGACAATGCACGTTTATCATGATCATCAATTTCTTCTTCTTCTTCTTCTTCTTCTTCTTCTTCTTTTTCTTCTTCATCATCATCTTCTTATTTCTCCTTCTCCTCCTCTCCTGTCTCCCCCCCCCCCCNCCCCCTTCTCCTCCCCTTCTTCTTTTCCTTCTTTTTCGTGCACGATGGCAAGGTCAGATGTCCTTTTGTCTTTCCATCATGTATCGTGACAGTAGTAGTCACAAGTTTTGTCTATCATAGGTCAATAAGCACTGTAACATATCCAGTACATAGGAAGAGTAAATTAGCCACTTGCCGTTAGCTCTATTTCAAGGGCCTATCCTAAAAGTGCGAGTTCCTTTGCTTTGTGTCAAAGAAATGCACTAATTCTCTTATCATCAAAGTTTCAGGTAAGGCGGACATCTGTTGCTTCAGTAAAAGTACAGCCACAACGAAACTTTGACTACCCGTACATTCCTTGCGGCATTTAGTATTCACATGTACAGAGTCAAAAAGAGTCAGGAACCAGACTGAACAAGTTCTGGTGCGAACTATTGCTTGATGGAGACCTTTTCAGTTCAAGTCTCCATCGTCTAGCCTTTTCGACAGGTGAACTTGTTAATTTGTTTACAACATCTGAACAGTTTCATGGCCGAAGGCTACCAAGGTGTCAGGAAGCTGTTCCAGAAGTCTGGCCTGAAGGAGAAATTTGGTCAAAGCGCCGACCCAAGGCAAGCTTTAACAAGCTGGAATGAAGCCCCTCAAAAGAAGATGTGCACTTTGATTAAAAGGGCTTTGGGTGACCAGACAAAAGGCCCATGATGAAAGTGGGCGGTCCCGTTAGGAGCTGTATGCTGCAAACCAAAGGTTACAATAGTGTGGGCAGCTTCGGCGTCTGGGTATATTGTGCAAGTCAAGGGTTACAAGAATATGATAGGGTGAGACCTTTGTGAGGTGACATTCGAGGGACTGTTGCGATTGTCCGAATACAATCGAGCTAAGTGTCCCCTGACATTGTGATGATAAGATACACTCATTATTCCCAAACATCGTTTATGTCAGAGGCATTAGCCTCTCTGTTTCATGGACCTATTGGTATCATAAAAAATGCCTATTTTGTGTAGTAGAACATGGGCAGTCTTTTCTGAACGTTTTAAGTTGAGCAGGTGAAAGGTTACTGGAAAATTGACGCATGCCACTTTATGAAATGAAAGGTGGAAGACTGATGCTGATTTCTTTCGTGTGTAAGGCCAGTCTGAATGTTGTGGGGCAATTCGTCCCCAACTCAGGTGGATATATATTCAACATTTGCTAATTTTTCAGAAGAACGTTTTAAAGTTTTAATGAGACTTGATAAAGTACTCTCAATCAGTAAATGTTTAATGTCTCCGAAACTATCAGAGTTGTCGATACGCCACTTCGTAAGAACATAGATCAAGCTTTGGGCTTTCGAAAGCAGTCTCAGCTCAAAACACCCAAAATGTCGCATACGCCCCTTCGTGAGATGGGCGACGAATTATACACTCATGAAGGTGATAGAAAGATATTTGGAAAGAATGCTTTGCTCGATATGGCATACTGGTGAGACAGGGGTTACAGCAATATTGGTGACCAGGCCCAGCGTGATCTCGAAATGCTTCGACAGATTAACAGCCTGATTGATGGACTTGATGTTCTACCTCCTTTCTTTCTTTCTTTCTTTCTTTCTTTCTTTCTTTCTTTCTTTCTTTCTTTCTTTCTGTCCTCTCTCTCTCTCTTTTTTCTCTTTCTCTCTCTCTCTCACTCTCTCTTCCTTCTCGGAAGACATCTGAGTATATCAACCCTGCTGTTAGTGCCTCTTTGCCATTGCGTGGTTTCAAATGTCATCCGAAATCTATTGGATGTCCAATAGAATGAAAGTCTGGTTAATAATTTGCATGTTTCAAACTTTCTCGTAATCTGAGACCGACAAACTACTTGACACAGAAAGTTTAAAAATATTAAAGAGTTTCGAGTGAGTACATCAATAGTCCGCCATCTATCGCTCATAATTTGTCAGCAGGCGGATATAGGACGTAGATGATGTTATTACTGATTAGGCTAAAGTAACATCTATTCACAGATACGTCTTTTTCCCATAGACTTGTGACACGAACTCACAGGATCTAAAACGGCATTGCACGCCAAATCGTGACCTAGAGATAGAGCGTAAGAGCCTTGTTGCGAAAAGTCTGAGGTTCGAATCCTTTTAGCAGCCGATTTCTCCCTTGGTATGTTTCGTTATGTATTATCTTTCTGGCGGCTCTTACCGGTCTTCAAGCCTCATGTCTGATAACCATAACCGTGTCGATAAAGTAGTATTAAGCTTAAAAAGAACGATAGAAACAAACAGAAAATCATTATTTGAAAACGTGTGCATTAAAGATGGGATCTCTCACCACCGTAGGAATTCCATTAACTCTGCATGTTGAACACTGCTAAGGGTTTATTCAGAATTGTACACTATTGTAATTCTTACGATGGTAAGAGAGCCCATCATTAATGCGCAAATTCTCAGTTGTCATAATCAGACGTGATCAATAATTTATGTGTTGTCCCCTAGCAAGAAATGCTCCTCTATCCACCCTCCTGCATAATTTCCTGGCCTCTTTTAAGACAGCAAACTAAAAATTACTATGACAAACTGTGTCATTTAAGTTCAAGTCTATGATCTGCAATGCATACCGACTTAACACCTTCTACACTCGCAATGTCGAGAAAAGGAACAAAACAATATTCCGTGTGGGTGGAAAACCAATTAATTTCTTAAACCATATAGAATTCAAAAGTGCACTCTAATATAGGTTTATTAAAAGCCCTCTGGACAGCCATAATAAAGAGACAGAGTAATTACAGAGTAATAAAACCTAGTCTTTTAGTTGCAGCCCTTTTCTTCCTCCTCTGCGTTTTCAGCTTCAAGTAAAAGACAACCACATTACTGTACTATTATGCTGTACTCAGAGAAGAAGTTATGATCAATTGTAGATTTTAGTTATATACTGCGGCCATCTTAGCGGCCATGGATGACAGTTGAGTTGTTCTTCCGGCCAAAATTTCATGAAGGTACTAAGAACTATTTGATAAAATAATACTTAGAAATTATTGTACGCAGATTTTGCAAGGTTATGGTTCTGCTATTGCAATATTTATCCCATCCTTCCCTTCTTTCTATCCCTGCCTGAACTTGCTTTTTTTTTTTTTGACAGACCTTGACATGAGGGCAGACTATCATAACACTTCTGACCTACTGATTTTGTTCTGGAAAAAAAAAAAACGCACTTTTGTCTTGCTGGGTCATGAAAGGCTTCTAGTTCTATGCACAAAGCTGTTACCAAATAAAAGAAATTGGGAAGGGGGAGGGGATGTGTTTAATAGTAACCTTAATCTGCTTGGAGTTTGTCTGTGGCTGGACCGTTAAGCCGATAATCCGCCACCCCCACTGATTACTCAGTGTTGATTGGTCTAAAACTGAACCAAGGAATACTCTTATCAAGAAGACTTTTAATTATAGAACTGAATGATTAAGAAGGCTGCTGGTGTTCAAATTTGTTTCTAATTCAGTCATGACTTCTTAATGTGGTCGTCTTTTTATAACTTTTCCATAAAAAAAAATGATTTTTAGCCTGCAGATTTGGTTGCTTTGATCCACAGTCTTGCTCCATTTGTCCAGCACGCCAACAGGTCTCCATATATGGACTCCACCTGTGCCGCCACATGGGAAGCTCACTGCGCTGCACGGTTTCAATGTCAGGTTTCAGGCACCTATTAATAGACTAAATCACTGATAGTATATAATCCAGTTAATCCACTAATACAATACTTTTTTGAGGCCCTGCCAGCCAGTGTCAGGGTGTGGAAATATGAAAAATGACCTGTGATATAGATATAGCATCCACTTTTAAAGTCTCGGGTACAATTTAAGCCTTAGAGATATCAAAATAAAGTGTGTTAGGCCTATGTATTAGCACATGGTCGAAACCAGCCTAATGAAAAATTGGGGACCGAATCAGAAATCGTGATGACTATTTTTTGAAACACGTGAAAAACTTCAGGTTTTGGACTCCCACCGCCATCTTTTTCTGTCCCTTAGCAGATCTGGCGAAAGAAGTATTTTAACCTCCATGGAAAAAAAATTCCAAAATCACACTAGAGTTTATAGAATTTCGTTTATAGGGCTGAAAGTAGAAAAAACACAATAGGTGCCATTAACCTTCGCTGTCTAAATGAAGAAATACAAATAGAAGTAAAAACGCGTGGACGAGGGCTGGTGATGGAACTTTCCTAGAAGCCTGAGGGCAGACAGCCCTGGAATTGACATCAAAAGTGTGTCATTTAGATAGACATGAAGCTTCCAGCACGAGTCAGTGTCGTGACAAAGTTTCTAGACTGGTGTTATTAGCACCATTGCTTCCATGTAACGAAAATTCCGATTATGCATGACAAAATTCCTTATTATGAGGAGGGTGAGATTAAGGGCTTCTGTTAGTGGTGGGTCTAAGCATCCAGAATATTGATCCTATTTCGATTCTGATACTCCTTTCTACATGGACATTTCGATACTTACGATATCTTTTGATGCTTTTAAATTTTGTAAAGAGGAGATTAGCAATAGTTTGGGACTAAGGATTCGTAAAGATTCGAAATAAACTTCGATTCTTTCGGTAGGTTTTGAAACCTCCAGTCTTAGGATTGGGGAGGCCAGGAGCCAAGTTAGTAATTCAAATAATTTTCAATATTTCCGATACTGAATATTTATTCCACTCTTATACGAAGAATGTTTTGTTTTCTGATAAATGTTGCGATTAATAGAAAAGGCCTGTTGCGAATGAGCGGAGTTATCTTATGCTTGTCCCAGTGTCCTGTCCTGCTGACCTTTTTTCCCCGTTTCTACAGTTGTTTGGTTTCCCCAACCTTTTCTTCCGACGCTTTCCCGGCAATCTGTTGTCCCACAGTGTTGATGATGTTCAGATGTTCCTGTGGGCGTTATTATTATTTCTAGCATTACTGCACATGCAATTGTTATTTATCATCTTGTGCTTCCTGGGAGATGGGGGATGTGCGGTGGGGTGCGATGCGGTGCGGTGTGGTGTGGTTTGGTGTGGTGTGGTGTGGTGTGGTGTGGTGTGGTGTGGTGTGCTGTGGTGTGGTGTGCTGTGGTGTGGTGTGATTAAGTGCGGTGCAATGCGGTGGTGTGCTTATATGGCGCTGTGCGATGAGGCGAGATGTGGTGTGGTGCGATGTTGTGTGGTGTGATGTTGTGTCTATACATCCATTCATCCATCCATCCATCAAATAATCAATATTTCAGTCAATCCATCGATCCATCGATCGATCAAACAATCATCAGTCACTTTATCAGCCAGCACTGCTTTTGTCTGGTCATATTGTGTGCCTTGCAATATTAACTGTATGTATTAATCGTCTTCAATGACATAACTCCACCACAAGGGTTTTCACCACAGCAAATAATAACCTGTATAAGCATAATAAAATGTTGGCTGGCATTATCACTGCGGGAATATGTTAGTTGGCATTATCATTGCAGGAATATGTTAGTTGGCATTATCATTGCAGGAATATATTGATTGGCATTATAAATGAGGTATTTTCAGTTACGCCACGTGATGCCACGTGATCTAGGGATTGCTAGGATATTTTGATAACTTTTTTAATGACGAGCAATCATGCATGAGCAGAGCATGTAAACAAACCAACGTGTGAGCAAGAATTCCTAGGTCACGTGATGGAGCTGAAAATACCTAATTGCGGGAATATGTTAGTTGGCATTATTAGCATCTGCAACTCAGACTGCTAGTGTGTATTGGACATCCATTGTTATTGTCCTCCCCACTTAGCAGCAATTTTGTGTGAGCATGGAGATGTTTGCGATAAGGCTGGGAATGCGGCCAAGCATCGTGGGGGTTTTCTTCTTTTGTTTTCCCAATCTTTCATTCCTGCTTTCCCGATCAAGCAGCTATCTTGGCTTGAGCCCTTTGGCGTACTCTTTCATTCAAAATTAATATATAGAAAGAAAAACGAGAGAAAAAAAAAGTCACCTACATTTGCCCCGTAAGAAATTCTTGTCACTGTGAACTGCAATGAAATACAATTAATGCAAACATGATAAATACAAATATAAATAAATGCTCTGGTTTTGTGTTGTTGTCTTTCCCTGTAAGATGTTGCAAGAAAACTAAAGTGGGCAGTTCCAGCAGAATGCTATTTCAGTTACGCATTTTTTTTTTATTTGAAGCTTGGACTTTGCAAGAATTAGGTTTGGTTGTTTTTTTAAAGGGGCTTTCTTCAAATATAAACGAAACTGGTCGCTGTAACGTCAAAAGTTCTGTTTTTCTTTTCTTTCTTTTTTTCCCAGAAATTAGCGAAAATGATTTGACATTTAGCTGGACTTGCCCATCTATGGAGTGGTGGATTGCATATAACTGGATTTAAATCAATCGATAAATCGTAAGGCTCGAAGCGTCGTCATACCTTGTTTTCCCATTTCATTTATAGTAGGAAAAGCGATGCCAATATTCGAACGGGAGTTTAATTTTTATGGTAATTGTTTTATATCCCCGAGTGTTTGTCTATTTATATTGGCATTTTTTTATCTTGGCACGATGGCTGTTGGCTATATTGCTGTTTGCATTAGTCCATGTCGGCGTATAAGGTTGTATGTCATTAGTTAGTTTTGTTCAACATTTTAGGTCGATTCTGATGAAAATTACAGAATTCATAAACCAGCTCAAGAAGTTTAAGATGTGACAGTGTTGAACGTTTTTTCAAACAAAATTTTGATTAATATTCAAAGTCAGCCTAAGCAAACCTCTTAACATATTACATAAAATTGGTATAATATGCGTATACATGAATATATTATGCTTGGATAGAACGATGACGTTTCTATAGTTTGTTTGTTTTTTTCCCTAAATGTAAAGGTCACAACATATTTTGCATCAGTGCACTATAGATGCAATTTATTATTATTATTATCATTATGGTTTGGAATTCTGTTCTTAACATTAGAACATATATTTTTTTTATCCAAACCTCATTAGATGTGCAGTGCGGTATTATACGTCATTACTTACGATCATGTCGGCGTCGATGACTCTTTTTTTTTTAGTATTATAATAAAAGTGCAGGTTGAAATCTCTTTTTTTTTCTTTTTATTAAAAACATTTTTAGCTGTGCCATGCGACGTTATACGTCATCGCGAATCATCATTTTGGTATTGATGGTGAAAAGTGTTAATGATCTAGTATGCCATCCCATTTTTATCCAAACGTTATTAGCTGTGCAGTGCGACGTTATACGTCATCGAGGGCGATATTGTTGGCGTCGATTAATGAGCGCCCAGCTCCATTCATGTAGCACATTAATCGCGACCCTCCCAGTTCCTTCCCCCTCATAACGTACACAGACGTTTTCTGTATCGCCTTGGGGCACTGGGACAGAAATAAACTGTTACGATCCCCTTTAAAAAGCTGTGCCCGAGAAAAGGTATACTAGACAACGTTGGGAAGACGTCTAGGGGTATGACGTAGTAGCCATAAACAGCGACCCCTGAAGCAGTGTGACATTGCATTTCTGTTAGATTATCTCCCCTCTTCGCTTTTGCTTTTGCTCGATTATGTCCCCTGTTTTATTTTTTACTCGTTTGCCCGACGAGCGCTACAAAATGATTGATCGGCGTTTGGCCACGCTCGTTACTCTACCAAAGGATTTCCCTTCTCGCAACGTTGTGTAGGCCCAATCGACTACGTAGTTTTCATGGCGATTGCTAATAATATCGTAATGAGACTCAAAATACGTCATGGCCTTTTCGTTAAAGAGACTATATTTAGCGAAATAGTACCTTTAATGGCAGCTGTGATCCCGACCAAGAACTGATTTAGACTGACAGTATTTTGATTCTCTATGTTTATTTGCGCATCTATAAGGGTGGAAGACCTTCGGAAAAATGACCCAACGACATAATTCCTTAGGTGGGACACCGCGTTTGAATGGTCTAGGGCGTTGAACTCAAGCTCAATAGACCGTGGATTCAACCCCAGCATTACTCTTATTGCAAGTGTCCTGTGGCCGTATGCATATTACATACGTTAGTTAACGAACTGCGTTAACTACTCAACACTACTAATGTTTTGGAGGTTTCCAGTGGTTACCGCAGTGCGTTAACTAACGTAAGGATTCTGGATACGGCCACTGGGACTGCAGTTAACTTTTCCATAAGATGAATACCTGGCTATAGGCATGAAAGCCATTGTAGCCCTTCTCGTGCTCAGAGCTGTGTAATAGGAACGGTACTGAATGTACCTTCGGGAGCTGAAAAGATAACGAGTGATCTAGCGTGTTAGGATAATAGTAATGCACAGTGACGTAAGAGGACAATGCATGAATACTAGAGTTATTAACCGTGTAATCTTTAGTACTACTACTACTACTACTACTACTACTACTACTACTACTACCACTACTACTACTACTATTACTACTACCACAACTATAACCACTACTACCATACTATTGGCACAACAACAACAACAACAAAAACAACTACTACTACTACTACCTCTACTACTACTATTACAATAATAATTACTACTCCTACTACTACTGCAACAACAACAACAACAACCACTTTTACTACTACTACGACTGCTTTTATCACCACCACCGTTATTATTCCTACCACTCACCCACAACTACTACTACTATCACTGGTACTACAACTTCTAATATGCTTGTTATTAAGAGCAGTATTGTGCTATGAACATTATAACAGTTTTCTGCCGGGCAAAGACAAACTACTCTATAACCACATGACCAAATAATGATTAGGTCTACACGGTGTTTTGTCACTCCACGGCAGTTTCATTTGATCCTATAGCGATAAACCTATATGATACCATCTACTCTTCCTCCTTCTCGTCTCTAGTCCTTCCCCTTCTGTAGAAAAATCAGGGCAATATCATCACTTGCAAAAATTACCCAAAATTCAAGACCAGACCTAATGACCTCAAAGTCGATAACATCCTTATAAAATACAATCATTTTTTCTTTCTTTCTTTTCTTTCCTTTGTCCTCCTTCTTTCTCTCTTTCCGTTACACTTTTTTAAGAACCCGGTCACCCAAATTTCATGAACTGCACTGAACAGTGGCCTAGGGGTCCCAACCCAGCGAACTCTGCATTTTGCAATCACTCTTTGATGGCAGCGTGAAATTCCACGGAAAATAGGGCGATTTTTCCCATTTTTCATAAGAAATAATCCTTTCTTTTCACATTTATTTCGGAATCGGCGGAATTTCCTGATAATTGACCTCCTCTGATAAAATAAGTTTTAATTTTGATTTAATCACCATTTTCACAATTTTACAAAATGGACGAACCACCCATACATATTTTACACTTTTAATGAAGGTGAGACTAGTTTAATCTGAATAAGATGTCTAAGACTGGATCTAGCTTGCCTCTAGAAATTTTGCAAAACGACATAGACTAGAGGCGCATTTGCCATATTCTAGTCTACTTGCACTTCCAAAGACTTGTCTGTAAAAATGGTAGAATGTCGATAATGATTATTTCAATAATAAGAAATAAGGATAAGGATGAGGATAACTTTTATTTGTCCACAGAGAGGAAATTTGTCTTGTTACAGTGTGCTTACAAAACATAAATATCTGTGCAGTATCCCTCGCTATCACACATACACACACGCACATACACGCCCACACCCACACACACACACATACACACATACACACAGGCATACACACACACAAACACACACACAAACACCCATAAACACACGAAGACTGTTACTCTTTCAACACTTTCAACGACTTGTCCAATAAACAGTTGAATGTCGATAATAACTGTATTAAAAATTAAAAAATAACTCAACACTTCCAATGTTTTGTCTAATAAACAGTTGAATGTTCATAATAAGTATTCGATAATGAGAAAAAAACTCGATACTTCAAACGACTTTTCTAATAAACAATGGAATGTCCAAAATAAGTGTTTCAATAAAAGAACACTCCAAATTCCAACGACTTGTCGAAAAAAAAACAGCGGGATGTCGATAATCAGTGTTTCAATAATAAGATATTCTCATTAATAAGTATGAATTTAACATGCATGACTTGATTATTATTGTGTAACCTTAATATTTAGATGAACCTCGATAATAACTATACCTCAAATAATACCAACACTTTTATAATGCATATAAACAGATTTACTCATATAACTGAAGTTTAACTGTAATCTATCTATCTATCTATCTATCTATCTATCTATCTATCTATCTATCTATCTATCTATTCTGTCTGCCTATCTGCCTGCCTGCTTGCCTGCCTGCCTGCCTGCCTGCCTGCCTGCCTGCCTGCCTGCCTGCCTGCCTGTCTGTCTGCCTGCCTGCCTGCCTGCCTGCCTGTCTGTTTGTCTATCTGTCTGTCACATGCAGTGGAAGATTTAGGAATAGGCGGAATGGGCCATGGCCCAGAGACCTACGTTGCAGATTGAGAAATATGACTATGGGAAAAAGAAGAAGAAGAAGGAGAGAGAGAGACAGAGAGAGAGACAGAGAGAGAGAAAGAGGAGTGGAGAGGGATAGGACGAATGCTTTTCTTTATCTTCTTTAATCTTCTCCTTTGGCAGTGTTTGCTCTAAACATGACCTGGCTTGTGGTGCCATGAGGTCTCAGGCATTGCTACGGAGAGGGGGCGGACCCCCCCAAATCTGCCCCTGGTCACACAAGATTATTGTTGCATTTTACATCCTCATGCTGTTTCCAACGCCAAACGGCACCAGACGGGCCTGCAGGCGAAATAGGTTGCTCAATATTATGGATTTGAATTGCGGAATTACAGATCCTAATACTGGATAATTTTCAGTGGTTTACTCAAACCCAGTTACAAGCACACCCACACTCACCCACACTCACCCACACCCGATCTTACCTCAGAGAATCAATGCTTGTCCTCGAGCGGAAAATTGCCACATTATTAAGGGCACGATGGCTACACTATAGCGAGGCTTAATTTTCATCACAGATATTTGGGATGGTTTTTGTTTATGAACAAGACATGAGCCCCCACATCAGGGTGAAGCAAGGAGAATCCACGTAAGATGACTTTTTGTTCAGTCACTATCGTGCTATTTTATTGTACAGAAGAGAGAGAGAGCGAGAGAGAGAGAGAGAGAGAGAGAGAGAGAGAGAAACAGACAGACAGACAGACAGACACACACACACACACACAGACAGACACACAGAGCAAGCAAAATACAGACAAAACCGGGTCTTAAGATTTCTCGTGGTAACAGAACTAGGCTATTTAAGGTATGTAGATGCCACTAGTGTCTTGCAAAGAGTATGCAACTTTAAATAGTCCCTTTAATGCAGAATTGAGTTTCAAAGGCGTAGATAGATGCAAGTATATGGGGGTTTGCCACTCAAGTATTATACTGTGTGATTTCTGCTAGGTGGGTAAGGTTACCCTGTTTATTGTGTGAAAATGCCTAAATATTAGGCAGCCTGGTTCATTGTCAGTTCTCAGAATTTAATTAGTCTTGGGACACTTATTTGTCAGTATTTGGAGGAACTGTTAAACAATATGTGTGGAAAATATTTTGGCATGGGACCCTTTGAAAAGTTAATGAGGATTGTAAAAACCTTACATAGCCAACAGCGGAAAAGAAAATGGCACCTGCATACCTTAAATGCGCAAAATATTTTCTCTACAGCCCCTCACAGGAACTTCCGCAAAGATCAAGACTTCATTAAGAGTACACAGAGGAAGAAGAACACATAATGAAGACGTTGTATGTATGAACTAAACAGGAAAACCAAGCACAATTCTTCAACGACAAAGAAAAAAAAGAGCTTTACAGACGGTGCAAGACAGACGAACAGACGGCTAACAAACAGACAACACAACAAGGCTAGACCGTAAAGGAAGCAAAGGTATGCAGCCTAACATATCGCAAGCATGCGCTAGGAATGCGTGTAACTAGACATGGGCAGATTCGGATAAAATTAATTTCTCCATACTTGGCTTATTCCACCAAACTCTGGGTTCTTCGGTAAAAAGTCTCAAAGTATGAGATGCTGGAACAAAATGTTATGTCATCGAATTCCAGAGAGCTACGCCACGGAGAGGCTTGTGTATTTTTCCTACGTTTGTGGTCAATATTGTCACTACTTACTACAGTCTTCTTGATATGTGCTAATACTTTTTAAAAGCAAACATCATCAGTCTTCAGCACTGTTTCTGGCAAATTTTACGTCTCGCCAGGTTTTGTGCAGTTTGTTTTTTTTTGCTTAACAACACAGCCCATAGAACGTCTTGTTACATCGTCTGAACACATCTTATGAGACTAAACACATTACTGAAAAATCACAATGTACATGGGTGTGGAACTTGGCCTGTAACTAAATAAGGTGAGAAAATGAAACATTGAGGATGTTATTACGTTTTAAGACTAAATTTATTCATTCATAATTTTACTAATGATTTGTAAATTGTCTCACTTGTAGGTTATGCCCGTCTAAGTTTTTGGAAAATTCCCATTCATTGAAGTTTTAGTGTACCTTTACATTTTGGCTCATTTTGTTTTATAAGAAAAATGTAACAACAGAAACTACACTCAGTATGACTGGATTCACGCAGAGCTCTTCATTCAGCTGTTTCATCTGTCGCGCACCAAGTAGCTTGAGGTGCAGGGTGTTTAACTTTGTGAGGGTTAAATCCTAAATATAGGTACATGTATCATCAGATGCATGAAACTGAACCGTTTGAGAAACTCTTGAGTGTACAGCAACTTCGCGGGCCATGTTTCACTCACTGATAGGGCTATATTTCACTCTCTGATAGGGCCATGTTTCACTCACTGATAGGGCCATATTTCACTCACTGATAGGGTCATATTTCACTCACTGATAGGGCCATATTTCACTCACTGATAGGGCCATGTTTCACTCACTGATAGGGCCATAGTTTGGATCGCTCACCAGCGACTGGGTACGACTTCTTTACATGATAATGGATCTTATAACAGATTTTCATTCGTAAATTCTTTGAAATGGGCATGACCGTATCAAAGCTAACTACACGAAACATGAACATGGTTGGTAGAAGAGTTCTGAAAGGTTATCAAATTTCTGCTTTTATCTGAAATTTGCCAGCTATACGCATTCGTACATAGCTACATATCAAATTGGCATTTAAATGTGGAAACCAGTCTATATAAAAAGAAGTAATAAGTTCAAAATTGTGACATCGAGAGTGTCGCACAAAGATGTAGAAAACAGTCCAAAATTCACAAAAGACGCGTTGTTGTTTGTAGCAGTGCTTTTTGGGTTTCTGGCGAGTGACTGAACCACCGGTTAGACGTAAAATTTCAAAGAAAGTAAAATTTCTTTCAAATACGCTTTAGTCTTACAGCAAGCCAAAGAGGCAGCTCAAATAATTCCAAATCGACTTCAGCGACTACTGCCATACTGTTATTCGAATATCATATTTTATTCCTTTCCCGTCTTCATACGCCCGTCACGACGTGTAACTCTGCGTGTATAATCTGGCAAGGTTGCGTCCCCTACAAGACGGCGCAGTGCCAAGAGGAGATGGGGTACCGCCTTGTAACATGTTTCCGACAGTGACAGGACCGACATGGCCGACAACATGGTCGGAAAGATTCACAACCGTTCACAAAGATAAGAAACGAAAAATTACGAGGGAAAAAATATCTTCAAGGACCTTTGATATAACGGAACTGCTGCAGTAATGTCAGAAATGTACACGGTCTTTTGTTGAAGGTAGGTCCCACAGCATTTTAGAGCTTGCGACACACATCGTAAACATGGATACATGATAAGTAGGCTATTCTCGCGAGACTGAAGATGTTCTCTCATGCTGCGTCACCTTCGGTGACCAAGGAAATCATTCCAAGCCATGATTTATATTTAGTGGCATAAATGAGAAGGTGTTGTTTGAAATAAAACAACAACAACAACAAATTACATGAACCAGCCTTTACTGTTTGCTTTTACAGTATATCTATTTTGTTGCAGATTACTCGTTTTGATGTTGAAAAGACGCTGGAGATCAAATGTATTGACGCTGACTGGACCACTGTGAATGAAGACCTACTTCAAGACATGCTTACCATACCCTTGTAACAAATAGTTTACATCCAGTAATGATGTTAGGAAATGCGGTCTTCTACACCTAATCAGCACGACTGCAAAGCGGGATCCATCAAAATGTTGCAAGAGATGCGTTTAATATTGTCTTAAAGCTGTGCCGTTTCATCGTTACGTCGGAAGACAAGGTCCGCTTACAAATTAATAGCCATCGACTCATTTGGATTTTCTTTCAGATGAATTCCAGATACGAAACGTATTGTTTAGGGCAATATTCTGTATTTGGAGGGACAGTAAACAAGCAAGCTACAGTGTTCTATACCGTATAAAATGTTTTATCATGGAATTCAGAAAAATAGTGCTCTGGTGTAAAGAGTGCGACTGAATTCAAATCAGTGAAGTGTTCCATTACGCCTCTTGTCTTCTTTACTATGTACGATGGATGAGCCTTGAAATTGTCATCAGATGAATAGTGCTCATTCTGTCCTGATTTTGGAAAAAAAATGGTAAACACTGAGAACATCACTGCAAACGTGCTCTTTCCTGAAATTATACAATTAATCTGAATATTCATGTCTATTTCCTTCTAATGGCATGGTTTTACCAAGCACAATCGTCGTTAACGAAATATAATAGCCTTTCTAACTCCTCTTAACTGGACAATATTATGTCCAAAATTCCATGATTATTCAATATCATAAAAAAATATTTCATATAGGAATAGAGGATGCTGTGAACGATTATAGAATTTTCAAATCTTTGTTGAAGTTCCAGAAAGAGCGTTTACGTCCTCAGGACCATTTCTTTGGAATTAACTGCCTAAAAATATTCGTAGAGCAAATAATCTAAGTAATTTAAGAAACTTCTCAAAACACATTTGTTCAAACAATATTTTGATTGACCGTGATCGTCTGCGAAACTATTTTTTTTACATCTGTATTGTAGTATGTGTGTACAGGGTTTAGTATGCTTGAGTGTGTGAGCTGAGTACAACATTATAATTTTATTTACCTCTCTGTGTGAAGCGCTCAGAGCCTGTGTGTACAGGGATGAGCACTATATAAATGCCTTGTATCGTTATAATTAATATTATTATTAGTAGTAGTAGTTGTAATATATTAAATTGCTGTAATGAGAATAACCTATTAGACCCCAAGATCGTCTTAATATTAGGAGCTTGATATGAGCTTCAAACTGAATCTCAGTTAATGTATACACTTTATTTGACTGTGACTACTAGCACAGCCGCCGTATACTCTCACACGCGTCAGTCTAATGGCACGTTGTCATGTCACTAGTCAAATTTACCGCTGGAAAATAGACCAAGATGTCCTGTTTTTGCTCTCGATATCAATAAATAAGTTTGTACGACGTGAGCAAAAGTTTAGAGGGGAAAAAGTATGATTTTCGAGCCAACATCTCATACCGATACTGAGCTAGTCAAAAATATAAATCTAGTGGGATTTTTTTCAACGATATGACCACCGCGCATTAAACACTAGTTTTAATGTCACTGGCATTAAAAGAAAATAAGAACATAACTTGGTGTTTTGCATTTCAATCATTTGAGCAAAGATATTACTTTGCGATGGCATCAAACAACTTTTGGCTTTTATGAACAACTCTCAGCTATTATACAT
>JAWQUT010000004.1:6631563-6647295 GCA_033807755.1 Ellobium chinense
TCCGGTAATATCATACAACGAATGAACTCTTCGTGTGCATTAGATTAAGGCATGACGAGGTGTTGTCGATTTCGATGCTCTGTGTGAATGTGTGCTTGAGGTAATATCCTCGCAAATATTTTGCGTGGGTTTTAGCTTGTTCATAAAGAAAAGTAGCTCCGAGTTTTACCGACAAATAATGCATTGTACCATATCGGTTTGGATTCTTTAGACAAGAAGTAAGAACTTTTTTCTTCAAGATATCTCTTAGCAGTAGCGTTTACTGTGAGCTCTGTTCTTCTTCTAGATAAATAAAGAGAACTCCTATACAAGAACTTCCCTACTTCATTCACTCGTATTCAAAAAAATCCTCAAATCTAATGCATATTGGGCCGAAAAGAATTAAGATCTTCGGGAACTTTTAAAACTGTCTCATGTATCGTGATCCAGAGCTGAGAACAACGTATTCAGTATTTCATAGAACTTGAACTCTATACACATAACGGACACCATTTTCCTTGTGGATGTGTCAAGGGAGAAATATTTCCGATGCATAGAACGCAATGCTGGACAAAAGTTGTAGACACTAGTGGTGCCCAGTTTTCATTTTCCAGCTTTATGTTTTGTCGCATGCTTTTAGCAGACAACACTTTGCATCGCAGGGTGACCGGGTAGGCTTAGTCTTTTTCCTTTTTCTTCTCTCTGCCTTACAAAACATGGCGCGCTGCAACAAATACGGTTTGCGTTTGAGTAAATTGAGCAGTATGGACTCCAGCATTATCACTTGTTGCCTGTTTCAGAAACAATATCATTCCACATCGGGCAACTCCACATATACTTTGTTTCCCGGTTCGGGACCAGGCGGAGAATCGTCCTATTAATTCTACAATGCAACGACAACACGCTGTGTAATCATATGGCCAAATAACGATTACATAACATTTTTGTCGTTGACGCCAAAATCGTCCCTGTTCTTGTCTGGGACAACCAGATCACTAGCGTTATTAACGGCAATTTAACCTGCAGATTACTTATGAGTTGTATACCTCGATAAACACTGGACCAAATCTTCCTGGTACAGAAGAATTTCAGTATCTAGAACCTGATGTCGCAATAATTTTGTAATGACCGAAATATCTTAAGCTGTGCGAATGCATGACCTGTTGATTAAGGATCTCCATATTAATATGACAGATGTACTTCCAATTAAATTTATTGCTTCATAACGTTGTTATTGCCTATGTATGAGGGTACAGCGCGTCTTGCGAAATGTTGGCAATTTGCCCCACGCGTCGTGAACGTCATGGCTCTAGAGTAAATATTAATAAGATGTTTCCATGTCACCGCTTGAAATCAGTGTTACGAAATTCTGATTACGATGCATTTGGGCTGCTAATTATTATGTAGAGCATGTTGGTGTCAAAATTTCGTCTTCAGACCTCATAAGTTTCGTGGTAAGATAGAAGTTGCGAGATATTTCTTCATAAACTTCACCAATGGGAGCACATACTAGACTAGACTATGGCACGCACTTGTTCACACACGTAAGAAAATTAACTATTGTGAAAAGCGAATGCTCTATCCCGATACGATCTCAGTGAGAAAAACCGATGAACTAATAGACTGAACTTAACTTTACATCCCAACACATTTACCAGGAGAACTTACTTTCAAAGAATCGCTTTGCTAACCACAATTTTACCAAATCTGATAAATGTAAAACTATGGATTTTGGATTTTTTTGAGGTGCTTGTACCCAAGCGACGATGTGAGGATTAATCTCTGGAATGATTTGAAGTCAAGATATTGTCCATATACTGGACTTCGCTTTGAGGGATGACATTTCCAAAAATATTGGCAGGTTCCATGGCAGGGTCTATTGTATTATACAACATGAAAACCATACATACTGTATACAAAAATCAGAACTGCTTTTTGCCACTTCCCTCCACAAGTCGCAGTGTTCTATGTTCATGTGGTGTGGACTCTTCAAGGTGCACCTGAGATAACATTGTGGGTAGGTTTAGGGAAGAAAGAGAGCACCCTTGGAAGAGTCTCTGGCGTATAGTTAATAAATGTCCTTAGAATGTGCACCAGTAAAAATTAGGCTAACGTTAAAGGAAATGATGAGTAATAATAAGATGAAATATTTAGCTAATTTATTTGCAAATTTTCGAAATTCGAAGTCTAACATTAACAGTAAACTAAATAATAAAAACTGGAAGAGTCACTGATATTGTTGTCACTGAAAATGCTATCATTGTACTTTGAAAATGCTCTATGTCATTTTTCACACTTCTGAGAGAACCTGGTAAAACATTTTTTATGGCAACGCAAAAAGGAATCAGCATGTATCTTTGCAACGGCAATTTTGGCCGGAGAATATTGGCGCATTTAAATTGTTTTAAATATGCCAACATGAGCTTATACTACTTAGTATGCTTATTAAAAAAGGTTAGTCTGACTTTGGCCATTTTGGAAGCACAATGATGATCTCTAGGAACCCTTTCACTTAATTAACCTCGCTCCTAACCCTGACTCCGCCCTTATCATGTTCATCTTTACCTTGTGAGAATTCCAGGCTTATACCTAATGGGTAAGAAACCCTTGTAAACTGAGATGACAGCTGGAAATCGACAGAGCCGATGTAAATTTACCATGTGAGAATTTACCAAATATGCCATAGCGTCATCTTGCTTTGGCATTGACGGTCGACAAAGTCATATTATGTTACGTCACACAATATGTGACGAAAGCTAAACGGAGCCAGAGATGACGTCTTACAATACACAACAGAAGAGGATAAGTAAACAATTAAATATGGACGCACGCAACCTCTGTGCCCAGGGTATTCGTGAGCCAATACTTGAACATTCAAGTGGCCTCAGAGTGCCCGCCCAGCGTTTCAAGTGGGTATCGTCCACTGGCGTTGTAAAGTAATGTCCACTTTTGTAATATACTCCATTCTGATACTTAAGACAAAGCATGGCGAAGATAAAATTAGTGGGATGCTCAGCTAAAGGACGCACTTCCAATGTAAAGTGTATCTAGGTCATGGATGCTTCGGACAGCATTGTCGTCTTCTAGCTTACGTCGCAAATTCACCCCCTCCCTCACTCCACTCCCACAACCCTCTCCCACAATTCTCTCCCACATCCCTCTCCCACAACACTCTCCACTCTTCTTGCCCCCTTGCCTCAAATCCCATGGTCTTACTAGTTTCCACCCAGGAGGCATTCTGGGAGGCAAAGTCCTGTTGATTGTTGAGCATTTCACGAAGAGAAATACTACAACTTTGCAGAAGCTTTGTGCGCCCAATGGCTGTTCATCGTCTAAAATTCCGTTACGAGCTTCGTCCATTTGGGAACAAAACAGAACAACCGGAAGTCAGTCTTCTTGCCGTTCCTATCAAAACTTCCGGTACATTGGAAGATTGCCATTGCCTTGGTGGCCCGGCACTGATGTGCGGTTCTCGCCTCCCTTATTTGCATATCCATCGAAACAAAAATAATACGAATGGCCAGGGAAAATGAGTTCAATAAGGCAGTGGCTTGTTTTCTCCAAAGCGAAATATCGAGGTACAAACGGCAACAAGAGTGCCTTGTTTTGCGACAGTGGAAAGCTTGCTCCGCAGAAACGATTTGAAGATTGATCCGCAGTCAGAGACAATCGTGAATCCGCCATGATGCATTGTACAGAGACGGGTGCTTGGTTCCCATAATGTTTAATTCTGGTCGTCGTGATCCGTCACCCTAGATTATTCGGAGGTCTAATGAAACTGCAACTTGATGCTTCGTTCCAGGTTACTTGCATTTTGTCTTACATAATTATGGTTTTAAAGTATACTATATCCAAAAATGTTTCGCTTTTTCAAGGTTTACAAACGTATAGAGTTAAATTGGATAAGCACATTTAAAGACAAAAACAATCTACAACTGTCTCATTGATCTAGGTGCCATACTTTTGTCACAGAAAAAAAAAAATTAAAAATGACATGCAGGGTCTAGTGTTATAGATGAGCCCCAGGGAAGCTAGTGTTAGAAGTGTGTTTTTGAAGTTTCAGCTGTGACATAACTATAACACTTGGACCCTACATACGTGAAATTTACAGCACTAACACATTAGCACTTCTGCTAATGTTTGCCAACTTTCAACCGCATAAAATCTAAACTGTTTTGAAATTTAGTATTTTTACATCTATATATATTTTTTATTGTGACAGGGGAGGGAGAGGTGGGGACAGGGCTCATTATAATAAGACATCACAATCTGAAACCTCATATATTCAGTTTAACTTCACTGACTGTGTATTTTGCCTCCCCTCGCCCCATTTTTTTTTCACGGAGATTGATAAAAAAGTCACTTGACAGTTACATTTGTTTTTTGTGTTTTACTTATTCTGGTATGCTTTAGATAGAGTTTATCCAACCATGGCATTTCTCAGATTAATAGGTGGAGAAAGAAGCTACGAGAGAAGAAAAGGAAAAAGGGAATCAATCTCTCAGCCATATCTTCATATATCAACGGCTAATGTTTACATTCCATTTGTTTGTAGCCTTGCTTGTGTGATGCTGAAATGAAATCTCTGAAGATTTCATGCATTTTGCTCTATTGTGTATTTAGGTATACCAATAATACTAGCGAGCAACATAGATCTGGAACTCATGTATGCTTCTTGTGCTTATTTTTTCCCTTTTCCCTATCCATTCAAGTTATTATACGTTGTTGAAACCGAAATCGACATGGGTGATTAAATATATTTAAAGTTTTATCATTATTATTATTATTATTATATTATACTTCCTTGTGTTAAAAATACTTATGAGTAGACATCCCTGTTGAGCAAAGACAGTAACAAACGAGAAGATCAAATGAAATTTAGTCTCTTCTCTGGAAGAAGAGTTGACTGCAGCAAAACAAATTAATTGTTTAACAGTAAATTGCAATGTTATCGCATACATACTAGACTTAAGCTTACTGCTTGTAATTCGCCTTTTGACAACAGAGTATTGACCAGTCTACTCTCCATTCGCTATCATTGAAATGCTTGAGGTCTACTTTAGTTACCAAGCAAGCCAACGAAATATAATATGCATACCTGTCACTTCAAGCTTTAAACGGTTTATAGTTTATTTTCATATTTGCAAAAGGAAGTTAGGTACATTATTTGAAAAATGGCTTACGGTAACTGTTTGTTTATAAGGATGGATTTCGATACTGTATTTACAGTAAGATTTCACGATTTCTTAATTCACAGACTTGAATTCCCACACATACTCATTGCAATGCTTTTGTAATGAGTCCTTCAATATATAGATCTAGTTCATCTTTCCCTCAAGAATTTGAACTTTGCAAACTTTGCAAAATTTGAACCATATTATAAACTAGTCCCCTGAGATCTCCATCAAATCTTTAATTCCCATTTTAACAATATCACGAAATGTGAGTCTCACAGCTACCTTAGGACACCACAACAGCAATACCAGTCATGACCATAGTCATCACTCCGTTGCATGAAATGTAATGTTCAAGCTAGTGGCGGAAGCGCTATGAAGTAATGGCTCCCATCGTATAGCAGTAATAGATTCAGAGTTTCGCAGACCAGAGTTCGTGCGGCGTGGCCTGGGATGGTTTAAGTGGCTATCATGTGTGACAACGGTCAGCCCAGGTTACCAATCGGGTCAAGTGTAGTCTACCACTCCGCCTTAACGAAAGAAGACTTAATGATAAGGATGAACAGTTCGAATAACAAAGTGGGTAATCGAATACTGTAGATCTCGAACCTTATGTTCTTTAAGACCCCGCTTACTCGATCTATTTTCCCGGGACTTTCTTCGACTTCCATATTATTTTACTCACAAAGTTCAACACATCAGAAAATCCAAAGTACAGACTTGTCCACTTGAAATTCGAATTTGTGAGTTTCTGACAATTTTTTAAATAAATATTTGATGTGCTGGCTATAATCTCTCTATATTGGAATACTAATGATGTAGTCGTTCATTCCTGCCTTTGTAGTGAGAGGGAAAGGGTAATAATTCTGATTTTTAACATAGTCCACAGCTCAGTCAAACGGTTCAGAAATCACACGACAAGCTTTGCTATCGCTTTTTGTTATAGACGGTAAGAGTTCTTCAGTCTATGCTCTAGACCGAGTGCTGATGATGACATGTTACTAAGTAAAGTAATTAATAGTCTCGACAAGGCACCTCCATTGTATTAATTACCAATTTATTTTTTTTTTAATTCCGTGTTTCGTTCTTCTACTTTAAAGTAAACATTTCTAAAAGTTATGAAAGTAATGGTTTCATTGACTCACTGACCTTCGTATTCGGCAGATACACACCCTTTCTCTCAATTCGAATAATTTGATGAGGAAGTATCAGGGTTAGGAATCTATTGTAATTCGAATTCGCCAATCCCTACTTACTGAGACCTGTTTACCGAAGGAGAGTTACTTGCCCGTACGAAAAGCAAATCTAGACTTGTGGTTTTTGCGAGGAGACGGACGGCTCAACGATAATTATAATCTTCCCTATAATACAAACGGTTGTTAGTTACACAAGGACGCGGGGACTTTCCATAAGGGACTGGTGCTCGACACAACATCGAACCATGAGAGCTATTAGTATAGTATAGTACACTCGGTGCTCGGCCATTGTTTCCTATTGCAGGCCACTGTTAGTTACAATACAGTGGACTCCACTGCACGTAGCAGCAACTTCTCAGGACCGGGGTTTAAAGTTGCGATTGAAAGGAGTTGCAATTATCCAGTGATTTTATGATACTGTCTACATCGCCTCTATCAAGTGCCACCAGTATTTTACTGAGCAAAATGACGTTAAACTTTTGATTTCATAATTTTCTGAGTCATGAGATAAAATGTTTAACATAACCAACGGGAACTGTTATGTCGTCATAGGGATGAAACAACGCTGAGAAGGCTGTATGAACTGCCAAGATTGTCAGTCCTGTGAAAACTCGATTTCACCCATATGGCTCTTACGCTTATCAGGGGGTTCATGGGGCGACACAGAAAATACCGTTATACTGTTACATGAAAAATATTGCGATTAGAAAATGTTGCCAGTGAAGCAGATTGCGATTAAGTGGGATATGTTACAATAGTAGAATGTACTTCTCAGCCCTCAATGTTGCGACTTCAGTCTCTGAATTTCCGAAGTGGGAATGACCGCACTGGAAACTGACAGTAACGAGTGAATTTGATGAGGTTATTACGACTGTTTAATTCACTGATCAAGTGTATCTTATTTTAGACAGTCATTATGTCTGCCCTGAACACTAAAAAGATATTCTTTGAATGCGTTGCCAAAATGGCAACTCGACCTAGTTATTTATACGGGGAGTAGAATGAACTAATTGTATTGTAATGCACTTAACGGTATAATTCGCTTAATAGCAACATTTTATAAAATTAAGGAATACTGTATTTTTTAAAAAAGAACTTTGCTGGATAGTCGCAGTCCGTTTAACTGCAACGTATTTCCACAATCTCGAGCAGGCGGATTAACAGAAGTCCCCATTGTATGAAGAATTAAAAACAAAAAAAAACTTTTTTCCGGAATGCTGAAGTCATTTTGCTAAAGTATTGAAATCCATAGATAGGAACCCAAATCTTTGGTATCGCAGAATATTATAATAATGATGCGTTGTTTTGAACAGATGGGGCTGGGTTTCGTCACGTCTGAGTGTAGCTGCATGTCGAAATTGCATAGCTGCCACCATCCACAGCTGCAGGTTGCATGTCTGGCCAATGAAGGCTTTCAGATCACGCTGTACATCCGGTTCAAATCCCCTTCTCTTATTAGCAATTAATATAATGAGGGTTATATTTAAGCACAAAATTCTGGTTGACCGAATCCTTGAGCTAAAATTTGTATTCGACGATAAGAATCGTTGATGGTTCTAATCTGTGAAATTTTCCGAATTCTTAGCACGTGTTTGAACACATTTCAGTCGAGGTCATACTTTCTTACATTTCATTGGCTGCTCCGTGACCTCAATTCGAAATTTGGTTTCGAATTCATGTTCAGCGAATCGGTTTCGCTGAGATGCGATTTTCAAAATGTTGCTTATTGCTATAATTAAAATATGACCCATGCTACATTTCACACTCCTCTTTGCTGTCTATGTGGGAGAACATAAAGGCGGCCGATTTATGTCACCTCACCACTATGCGCCATAAGCTATAAGAATCAATCTATACAATTTCTACAACCGCACAGAGACACGGCCTACTCTCTCCGCTGATCTGCGGGATCGGTGGCAGCTTATTTTATAGGAATGAAATTTTGATTCCTACTCACCGACAGCAGCTGCTATCTGTACATTTGCATTATTAACAGGTAACAACTTAATGTCGCAGGTGAGCAGTGTTTACGAAGTTTTTTGCTCGCTCTGTCTCCACAACATCCGGATCAGAGATGTAACGATTCTGGATTTCTACACGTTTAGACGCAGCAACGCAGTGAAGAATTTTACAGACAGCAAACTATGACACGTTTACGGACAGACAGACAGACAGACAGACAGACAGACAGACCGACAGACAGACAGACAGACAGACAGACAGACAAACAGGCAGACAGACAGACAGACAGACAGACGAAGGGTGATTTACTGAAATATCGTTGTATGATTATTATGGTTATTTTATGCACGTATTGTGATTGGCCATTGGCCTAAATAAAATAAACTTGAAACTTGTAGACAATGACATCGCGGCCCTAAAGGGTTGAACCGGTGGGCTGCCAGGTGTTTTGGCCGAAGCTTGCCAAGTGACAACTTGCATCAGAACATGCCACAGCTAAGGCCACAAGGCTACTGGGAGGGAGAAAAAAGTGACTTAAACAAATCTATCACCCCTAGCATTAAGGGTAACTTCGATGATAGCAACAACAATGTGCCTGTATAATAACCTTTATTATTATATGAAATCATTTGGCGTGTCCATTGCAGAGTGTAGCGATCCCGACAGCCTCTTGAGAAAGTCTCTCTATTTATTGCCGGTTGTCCTACGTCCACTACCCCAATGTTCAAGATGTGTCCATGATGGCTTTTCTCCACTGCCCTCTTGGTCTTCCCCTACCGTGCTGCTCGGAAATTCTGCTTTCTAGGACTGTTCTTTCTTGGAAATGATATTTTCCCATAAGACATATACAGCTCAGCTTCTTTTTCTTAATGTTGGACGGTCTGCGAATTCTTAAGTATGAACCAGTCATCTCCAGTTTGTGGTCGTTAGGTCCTTTACCCTACTGTATTACTATGAGCCATATCTACTATGTACAGCTTTATTGTTAAGTGGTTGAGTGCATATTTACCCGTTATTGTTCTGCATTTTATTATATTATTGTCTATTATTATTGTTCTGTGCATGCTTTGTTTGGTACTGTTCTGTGGATAGTTTGTCTTTTCTTGCTCTGTGTATAAGATGTGTCCTGTTTTTCTGGCCATATTTAGTCTCTTAGTTTCTGTGTATATTTTGTCTATTGTTGCTCTGTACCAATTTTGTTTGCTGTTGTTCTGTGCATATTCTAGTTGTTATTATTTTGAATTTATTTTGTCTGTTGTTGATGTGTGTATACTTTATCTGTTATTGTTGTGTGTATACTTTGTCTTTCCATGGATATTTTGTCTGTTCATATTTTATCCGTTACTTCTCCGTGCATATTGTTTCTATTATTGTTTCCTGCATACTTTGTCATATAAATTGCTTCGTGCATATTGTTTCTATTATTGTTTTCTGCATAAATTGCTTCGTGCATATTGTTTCTATTATTGTTTTCTGCATACTTTGTCATATAAATATTGCTTCGTGCATATTGTTTCTATTATTGTCCTCTGCATACTTTGTCATATAAATTGCTTCGTGCATATTGTTTCTATTATTGTTCTCTGCATACTTTGTCATATAAATTGCTTCGTGCATATTGTTTCTATTATTTTTCTCCGCATACTTTGTCTGATATTGCTCTCTGTATATTTTGTCTGTGATTGTTTTTGTGCACATTTTACCTGTTACGAAGCTCTCAGCAGACATACTATCCAGGCTACCGTGCGTGTCTGGTGAATGCATGCTAGGTGGCAAAACCGCCATAATTTTCACGCTCAGTAGTATGAATAAACAACCAAATTGTCTCTTTTACACACGTCTCACGCTCCGGTTACGGAAGGACTACCCAAAATAATGATGGTATGATTATAAAAGATTTCTCCCTTCTCGCCACATAAAAGGGGGATCCCAAGCCGTTAAAGTGGCCATCTCGTAAACAGTTATTGCCATCGGGATGGCTGAGGCTTATACGAGGGGGGCTATCACCGAAGACAAAGCCCGCTCTATCCCTCGTCCATAAAGACGGGTTAGGAGACTACCCGCGGATTAACTTATACAAACCCCCTGGCGCGAAGAAATGGTCGTGGGGCGGACTCACCACCGTCTGAGCTTGACCATCAAACACACACGACCCGTTTGATCAGTGCCTGGTCTTAACCAGAGCGTGTGTCCGCCCAGTGGCCCCCGTGCTTACCCGAGCACATCCCTGGACAATAATTATTATCCCCTCACGAAAGACAAGCTGGGGATCGTCTTGTCGCTGAGGTGCGGTAGGGACCTATGCCCAGTAATTGGCCATTGTTACGCGACATGTCCTCACGCTCATTCACATAGAAAAGAAAAGACGACGTTATTTACCCCGTAGGGAGATTGTTTTACAATATCATACATTGGTATACATCTCATTCAGAATACAAACACATAATAATATAACAATACAAATCATACATATAAATACATAATATTACAAATGAAATACTGAACAAAGTCATTGCTGGTCGCCAGCGGTGCAGCGCCCTGGTACCCCAAGCTCTAAAGCCAGGTACTCATTTACAGTTACAGTTGAGTCGAGTGAGGAAATGGAAGTGAAGTGTCTTTTCCAAGAACACTCTGACGTAAACCGCCCAGCTCGCGAGTCAAACACATTAACCTTATACTTGAAAGTCTTCAGTTTCTGAGTACGACTCACAAACCACACGACCACGCTACCTTAATCATTGTTGTTGTTTTTTATGGTCTGAGTTGTTTATATTACTATTATCTTCCATTTATCTTCTTTTTCATCCTTAAACACTGTAGAGTTTTGACTTGTCATTATATCCCAAATTTACAAGCTACACCACATCTGCCTCATTGCTCTGCATTGAGCAACAGGTTCAGAAAACTCAACTTCTCAAAACCTCAAAAAATTACTTAGACGTGTAGGCAAATGTGAAGTGAGCGTGACGATGTTACATTGTACTAAACAAAATTGTATGTTCAAACGAAATATTGTAGTTTGGTGATAGTCGCCTGAACACCAGTCTGACTTGAATTCAGTGGTTTCACGCCTTTCCTATAATTTACATTTCTAAGAATCTGATATGAAATTAACCAATCGCCAAACCGAACAAAGTCGTGATAACTGGGGTACGTTTCTTGCTGCTGCACTTTAGCCGTTCGGGGAAATGTGCACAGTTTCTAGACACTAGTTATAAAAAAAATTGGAATCTTTGTGGAACCCCGAAAGTTGGAGCTCAGCAAAATGCGCCCACCATTTACGGTTACAAATTATGTTAGTGGAAAAGTTTTCTCACCTGTATTGTGTCGGAGGAGAATGTGACAAGAATCTATGGTGGTTCAAAGATATGAGTTGCAAGAACGGTTTTTTTCTAGCTATTCTGCATCTGTCGCAGCCATCATGGCTTGCCTAGAAATACTTCCGTTGCCTAGCATCTCCGAGGAATCGCCCTCGGAATAAGAGGACCGCCTCTTTCTTGCACCAGAGGAGATCAAACAAATGTTTATCCGTGTAGGTAATGCTGCATGCCAACTGGTCGTTTGAGTCTTCAGAGTCGGAATGCTGGATTCTGCACCTCTGAAACGCCCATGACTGGAGTAAACTGTACCAACTGCCATGGACAAAGCTGTAAAAACAGTCTATATTCTGGATCACGAAATCAAATGAAACCGCCCGGGGAATTAAAATTACCTTCACCAGATGTCTTACAGCGCCAAAGGTATATAATGCAGTAATGTTTACATAGCAGAAGTGATAGACGCAAAAGAGGATAATATACAGCCTGGACTGCAACCCTTGCCATTGAGAGTACTGCTGTTAAGAATCAAATAGAAGTAGTGTTTCTTAGCAAACCGTTAATATTAATGTATCTATCCATTTACCACCATTATGAGTCGAATACAAGGATGTCTATACGGAAAGATTCTCGGGAACTTCGGGGGTGCTCGTGACAACAAGCCCTGCGTATCTACATAATAAAAATCTCTCGCATCCTGAACTGTTGTGGTCGACTTTGTCACGTCCATCGCCGACATCCCTGCTTGTACCCTGTGGAGACTGTTGGTCACCTTTTCACGCACCAGTACGTCTATTTGCAAAGAGGAACGCTGGAGGTCTGCCTTCATAGTTTCACCGTTTTCTTTTTTTTTTAAGACGAATGCTAGTCGACTCCAAATTCTGTTAGTAACTTCAAAACAGAAGAGATTGCTCGGGCTTTTAACAGAGTTTACAGTAAGCTCTTTGGCACAGCGTGATTGGTTTGTAAACCCAACCACTTTATGGAGTCTATACCCTTTTCTTTTGTTGTTGTTGCTGTTGTTGTTGTTGTTGTTGCTGTTGTTGTTGTTGTTTTATGTTGTTGTTGTTGTTGTTTTATGTTGTTGTTGTTGCTATTGTTGTTGTTGTTGTTGTTGTTGTTGTTGTTGTTGTTGTTGTTTGTTGTTGTTGTTGTTGTTGTTGTTGTTGTTGTTGTTGTTGTTGTTGTTCAGCCAATCGAGGTTGGGCATCTTTTATTATGACTGAAAGTGGACCTGCATCTGCTTGAGAGTAGATTAGCATGTGATATTTTGAGTCGGAAATTTTTTGATCAGCAAAATATGAAGGTGGAGTGGGGAGGGGGATAGGACTGAGAGAAGAGCCAAAAGGAAAATGTAGGTATAAAAATGCGCAGAGAACTACAGAACTACCAGAAAACTTCAGGGAAAACCTGATACATGAAGGCACAGAGAATTAGAAGAAGGGCAGAGAACTACATGAAGGCACAGGAAGGGCAGAGAACTACATAGAGGCTCAGAGAATTACAAGAAGCCCCACGAACTACAGGAAGGCACAGATAACTACAGAAATACACAAAGAACTACAGAAGGACACAAAGATTTACAGGGCAGAGAACTACAGGAAGGCGCAGAAAACTTTAGGAAGACACAGAGAACTATAGGCAGGCACAGAGAACTACAATAAGGCGCAGATAATTACAGAAAGAAAGGAAGATGTGAGACGCAAAGTAGGATGAAAGAAAAGCTGGATGGAGAGAAGTAGAGCACCAGACAATTTAGCTCAGTGATATTGAGACAAAGTCATACGCTATGTTTCTGAACACCTGCGTTATTATCCTGATATACCTTATTGCGCAATCACCATATTAGACCAGGAGTCAGGAGGCAGCGAGTTCGTGTGGCTGGTGAGCTGTGCTCACATTCTGAAAACTGTCAAGTCTAAGGTTTGGGAGTTCGATTCCCGAGTCTGACGGTTTTCGCTGTAGTGTTCTAGGAAAAGGCACTTGACGCCTATTTCTCACCCTACTCATATGTACCCGATGACTGCCTGGCTTTAGAGCTCGAGAGAGCTTTGCTCATTATTATAAATTTCATATACAACATTGTGTATTTATATATTTTATGTTTCTATGTTCTATGTCTCTAACCGGTCTGTGTTTGTATGTATTATTAATGAGATGTATAATATTGTATGGCATTGTTAAACAACTTCCCTTGGTGCTAAGTAAACAGTCATGTTAGAGTAAACTGAGATAAAATAAGTTTTTGGGTTTTTTCCCCTCTGCTGTATAATGTGATCTTTGATCTTTAGAAAACCTTTAATCTTTGGAAATGATTCAAAGAGAATACAACCAAACAAGACTGTCCCTGAATAGCAGAATTTTGTTTAGCTTTGCTTTTCTCACTCTTTTATCATTTTCTGAAAGCTTTTTGCTAATGAGATACAATGTCAAGGCCTCGCTATATTCTGCGAAGGGGCTTGCATACCTAGATATTGAGCAAGTGATATGGGGCCTAGGCTTACTGAAATTAGACAATGAAGCGGGGCGCGATCTTTGACTCGTGAACTCTGACCATGGGAAGTAACCCAACTGTTGTTTTAGCAAATTCAAAATAACAACGAGAGGTTACAAGAAACTTTACAAAGAAGATCATGCATTGAATCGGACAATTTTGATCACCAAGAACTAAAGGTAGGGTGGGGAGGGGGGATAGAACGATGGGGAGGGAGGATAGAACGAAGAGAAGAACATGAAGAAAAATGGAAGGTATATATTATATAATGGCGTGTAATGTGGGCGATTTTGTAATGAAATAATGAAATTATTAGGCGTTATTACATGGATTCATGTCCTTGGCCTTTAGTATAGTATGATTAGACTATCATGAACATAGCCTACATTAATACGTATACCTGCAGCTGCTTGAACGAGATGTTGATCTGTAATTTTGCTGTATTCATAACCTAATCAAACCTCGTTGAGTTAATCACTGGTATAACGCTACCACCTGCTCTGGGTACTGAGTTTCAGGGATGACACGTTCATATTAAAATTATTGTCTATATCTTTGGCGTCCATATGGCCATCACCTATCTAATACGACTGCGGCCCACCTTTTCTCATGTGCCAAACCGTATGAAACGTTTTATTAGGAAAATCACTGTACGAAGCGACCGACAGTTTTGCTAATGTGAGACATCGTAAGGGCTATTTAGTGGTCTGGGAGCCACCCATGGGGTTACACAAGATTTCTTACTAGTCTGAATAAACGATTTATGCTATAAGGCAGCCTCAAGCTTGAGATCAAGCTATAAGTAACAGTAAATCCTTTTTCATTCCTTGACTCAAAATGATTTACCTGTATACGACGACCACCTTCAAATACTACAGCGTTTCTGAAGGACGAACAGCGGTTGCCATGTACCAGGTATTTCTTGATAACTAAATTTTAGAATTAGATGAAGGTTATGGGATGCTTGAGGTCAACTGGGGGTAAAGGCTTGGCTTTAAATTTCCAAAACATCTGGAATATCAGAATCTGCTTATTACTCTGAGTATTTGCGGGAGAGCAATTGTTGTTGTTGTTGTTGTTGTTGCCGTTGCTGTTCTCGTCAAGTTGGTCGCTATTGTCGTTGTTGATATTGTTTGTTGTTGTTGCTGTTGTTGTTATCGATGCGTTAGTCGCTTTTGTTATTGTTGTTGTTGTTATTCCTGCTATCGGTGTCTTGGTCGCTTTTATTGTTGATGTTATTGTTGCTGGTATCTTTGTGTAGGTCGGTTTTGTTGTTATTGTTGGTGGTGGTGGTGGTGGTGATGGTGGTGGTGGTGGTGCTGCTGCTGCTGCTGATGGTGTTGCGGCTGCTGGTGGTGATGATGATGATGGGGTAATATCGAGGGCGATGCCATTGAAGGCTTTTATTGTTTTTGCTACTGACGTTGGCATTGGTCTTCCTATGCTCCTCTACCATGTCTTTTTGCAGAACATTAATTCAATTTTCCTGATCTTCTCTTCATCTTTGATACCTATTGTTATTTTTCTTCTTTTGGCCCGATTAACATTTTGTGTTATTCTACATATACCACTGTGATTTCGGGAAATTTCTTCCATGGAGGTTAAAGTAC
>JAWQUT010000004.1:6647338-6659631 GCA_033807755.1 Ellobium chinense
GGGGGGGGGGGGGAGGGGGGATGAACGCCCAAAATTTTTCACAAATCTCTTTCGAAAAAGATCACCTCGAATACTGATTTGGTCCCAATTTTTCATTCGGCTGGTTTTGACCGCGTGCGAATACATAGATCTACACACTTTATTTTTTTTTTATCTAGAAGACTCAATTGTACCTGAAACTTTAAAATTGGATGTTTTATTTACATCACAGGTCATTTTACATATTTCTTCACCCTGACACTGGCTGGAAGGGCCCCAAAATAGGGGGAATTTATAGATTAGCGGATTAATTGGGTTGTACACAACGAGTGATTTGCCCCTCTAATTATAGGTGTCACAAACCGTATCTTCATTACATAGTGATAAGGGTAGAGTACTCTTCTCTTTTGCTCAATCTTGTTTAGACATGTCCATCATATTATTGTCCATTCTCCGACATCAACAACGAATTTGATGACATTAACCCAATCACTGCCAGAGATCACCCATTAATTCTTCAAGTCAAAGCATATATAGAAGGATTCCAAATCCTCATATCGGCAGATCTTTTTTTTTTTTTTTTAAAGGAGGATTTTACTGTGCCATAACCAATTAAAGTATAGGAATACTGTTGTCCCTTCCATTTCTTGTCTTATGAACCTATGATACGGGTATTAGAGGCCCATGAATTCCTGAAGCATAAGGTAGGCCTAGTGAACGGATTAATGTGCCATCTCTGCGTTTCACTGCCATGGAGATAACTGTTAATAAAAGTTACCGAGCTACTCTATGTACCTTCGAAGTTAAAATCATAAATAGATTTCTGGTTATTCGAATGCCTTACGGCGGTCACGGCGAAATCGAATAACGCAGACTTTACTTTTTTATTCATCTTTTGCATTCTCTCATTCTCCGTCGTCCTTGCAGTCCGATTTGTTAGTTATACCTCCTCCGTTTACTCCTGCTCTCTTTTTCTTTTCCAAGCATGTAGTGGTAATAAATATTATGCATTCCCTCTTATTCCGTTGCCTCCCAAACCCTCTTTTACCTTATACCCAAACTCCAAAACCGTTTCCCGGTAATTGAATAGGGTCTTTTATGCGTGAAACGCTAAAACCTGCCTTTTCTATAATATGATCGCTGAGGCAAACTTTCCACTTGAGCCACTTAGTTTCTATGTGCTTTGCAGGTTCAAAGGCACGTTTTATAAGCACCATTTTACAACCGAGTGATGATATAATGGAGAAAATAGCGAGTTCATAATCTGTGTAATTTTGATGGCGCATAAAGAGCATCTTTTCAGAAATAATGTTTTGCTACACATTGATCGACTACAGAAGATTGGGATCATAAAAAAAAAAATGTGTGGTCTGAGAAGATCGTCCATACGTCGTACCTCACTACTACCAGATACAGAGATGTCACACGCCCTTTAAAGGCCAATGACAGATACTGGTGTTGGGCAAGGTCATCTATGAATACCGATACTTTCAGTACTCGACTCTATCGATGTCGCTTGCAAAATTCTGTCCCTGGAGTTTCGATAGTATTTCTACGGTGTTCCCATTGTACACATTTTATGTAGTTTATTGACATGGGCCCAGACCACACCTGTGATACATAATAAGTGAAGTATACGAGTAGAATATATATCTTGTACTAGAACAGCGAGATTCTCCCAATGTTAGCACAGGTATAGGCAGGAATGCAACTTACCAATAGCATAACAGTACCGAATAAAGATAAAGTCCTAATGACCCCAAGCAATCACGGTGATCATCTTTTTGCATGCCATACCTCACCTAAAATACTTGTGTAGAAATTAATGTCTATTCCCAAAGAGTTCCTCATCATCATCTGGGTCTGAGTGCCATAATGACATCATCAGCACGAGGAAGTGGATCTCAGCCCTGCATTCAGATCTACATGTGTTCCTTTGTGCTTGAAATAAAGTTTCTAAATAAACATAAATAAATAAATGTTTTGAGCGACAGGAAGATCTGAAATTGGAGGGGGGGTGGAATAAAATTACTTTCAGACTGCCTCCGGGGGTAATTTCAAATCAATTTCATTCCACCTCTAAATCAATCTAAACGAGAAAAATTGAGGTTGCAGTGGGGCAGAGGGAGGGGGGGGAGGGTATAATGAAGCAGGGGTAATCTGAACCCGCCACATCGGAACGGTGTATTAGTCAAATGCTGATTGGCTAATACTTTGATATTCCGGCTTAGTCTGATGCTCAGGCGCTATCTTCTTCACGCCGATTTCCTTAAGCCTTAGTATTGCCACTCTGCTCATGTGCTTTTCCCCTACAGCTAATCTGGCTTTATTTCCCCTTACATTTCTCTACACTGGATGTTGAAGCATATTTAGTGGGGGAAATTTATAATCTTACCGTCAAAATAAAAAAAAGAAAACTAGGCATTTTACTCATTTTACCCTCCAATTCACAAGTTTTCCCAATGATTTACGAAAAGCAAGTTCCCTTATCTTGGAAAAAATGGCTTTTCGTAAAGCCATTTTACACTACAGCAAGGAAAAATCCTTACGAGTGGCAACACTGATAAATGAGAGCTTGCGCAGTAACGAAGAGATCATAGGACTTACCTTGGTGTGAAGATGCTGAATGCATCCTTAGAGGCGTTCAACATGCAATGTTAAGTAATTTTCTACAATGATAAGAGATCCCATCGTTAATACGCAGGCTCTCAAATATCTCAGTTCTGTGGTGTACAGTATATCAGCACTGAAACAGAATCGATACTTTCAATGTTTATAGCATGAATGCAGAGTGCTGCTATACCTGAAACTGTTAACATTTCACCCTACGTTAGGGGAAAATCCTTACGAGTGGCAGCACTGAGAATTGAGACCTCGCGCCTAAACGATGGGATCATAAGCGTTACAATAGTGCAAAAGATGCTGATTGCCTCCTCAGTAGCGTAAAAGATGCAGAGTTAATTGAGAACTCTCGCATTAACTATGGGATGTAAAATTACATAAACTCTGCATTTTGATTCGCTACTAAGAGTGTTTTCAGCACTGATGAACTAATGTAATCCTTAAGATAGTAAGAGATCCCACGGTTAATGCGCAAGCTCTCAGATGTCATTCTTACAATGGTAAGAGATCCCACCATTAATGCGCAAGCTCTCAGATGTCATTCTTACGATGATAAGAGATCCCACCATTAATGCGCAAGCTCTCAAATGACCTAGTCTCACAGTGTACAGCGTATCAGCATCGAAACAGAATCGATGCTTTCAATACTTATATTAGCACTAAGGCTGAGTGCTGCCATACCTGAAAACTGCTGTTATCGGCCCCGCCAGCAACGGACGCTTGATCAAGCACGAATGACTAAGCAAGCAGGCTGGGCAAGGAAGCGTAGCAGTGTTTCATGCGGAACTCAATAAATCTACTAGATATAGCTCCGGATGACACTTCAGGCCGATGATTACTTCAGATAAAGGAGTCCCTCTCGTCATGGTCGAAGGCTGCGTCGCATGTAATGGGTGACAACATGATTCACTTTTAGCGACGTTCGGTTCGGGTCCATAGAATTGTGGCATCTGATTACGTTGAGGGTTGGGTGTGTGTGTGTGGGGGGGGGGGGGGNAGAGGAGGAGGGAAGAGGAGGAGGGGGGGGCAGCTTTTTCTTGAGTTGATAGGGGTTTATTGTCACTTTCATCATCATTATTATTCTTGAGTTGATAGGGGTTTATTGTCACTTTCATCATCATTATTATTATTATCATTTAAAACTGAGAAAAGTTAAAAGCTCAACCTTAATTCAGGTAATTTATTAAAAATCTAGCAAAGAATTAAGATCAAAAATGACATCCAAACGTTTCGGCTCTATGGCCTTCATCAATAGAAATCCTATTATTATTATCATTATCATGACCGTCATCGTCGTCATTATCAGAGTAAATTTATTCAGCATCTCTGACAGCAACAACTGTAAATGTACTGTTAATGTATTGTACATAACGTAATGAAAATATCCTACTATAGCATTCGACTAAGTGGAGCTGGTCACGGTCTATTCTATGTTTTTTTTTGTTTCTACCGCTTGCATTCTACCGTCTATTTTCGCTTTGCAGGAACTGCTGCTGCTTTTGTGGCTGCTGCTGCTGCTGCTGCTGCTGCTGCTGCTGCTGCTGCTGCTGCTGCTGATGATGATGATGATGATGATGATGACTTTTGGTTGGTTAGTTGATTTGTCGGTCCGTCGGTCGGCCTGCTAATTAATTACTATGGTCATTTACCCGCGTAGCTGGTTTATGCGGAAGATACTCCTACTCCAGCTGAGGCAGCTGCCCAGCATTATCATTATTAATTTATTAACACCAGACGTTCGCTAGCATTATATTATATGGCTACAGAACTACAGTAGCATTTGCTGCGATTTTAATGACACGGGACACAAAGGAAGCAATCCATTGGGTGAGTCAGTCGGTCGGGCGGTCGATTGGCGGTCAGCTGCTTGCTTGCTTTCTTGCTTGCTTGCTTCTTTGTTTGACGGTTGGTCGGTCAGTCAGTCAGCTAGTCGATCAGTTTGTCAATCGGTCGATCACTGGGTTGCTCGGTAGGTGGTTCTTCCGGTGAGTATTTTAAAAGGCTGGTTATACTCATGCCCTGTGTAATCTGCACGTGTGGAAGAGCTACAAGCTGCTCACATGCATTTAAATTCCCTTGCATTTCTCTTACCTCCAACGGGTATGCAAGTATGGCTAACCCTTTATTTCGCTTTGCCCAGTATAAGGCCCACAAATTCGTCATCTGAGAAACTCGCAACGGAGAACTTCCCTTTTCGTCGCAGTCTCCGTGGTCTCCAAATTCCAAACGTCGTCTCCGGGATGTTTCCTGAATACTGTCATCCTCGCTGTGAAAGAAGCCAGTGGTCCGGTGAAGGCATTTGGATAATTAGGTCATCCGCAGTGGCCTGAGGGCGACGCATCCCGGAAAATGTCACCTTCTCGACGCCAAAGTTGTTGGTGCTTTTCGAAAGCGATTGTTATTTAAGCAAGATCACTTTCCTTCTTTCCAAGATGAGTCAGGTTTGCAATTTCGTTAAGCGCCATAGACTGTTACACTGTTGCCACTCCGGTAAGATGAACTTAAAGATGATGATGATTCTCAACGGAGGGGCATGAAGGTGAAATGACCCATATGCAAAACTGATAAATGGCTGAAAGGCATTTTTTTTTAAAAAGTAAAGCTTTTTATCCCTCTAGTTTAGTGCACACAGGTAACTTATATTACAGTCTCACCTTGAAAGCATCTCATCCAAGAAAAATAAATGTGCTTCTTTTTGATATCGGGAAGAAAGGCTTTATTCGAAAATCTTGTGAGAAGTGAAATTGCGTCATGGAGCCCACATGTACCAAGGTACCATGTTTTTGTAGCCTTATTATAAAGAAAACTCAATGACCTGTACTTTTTTGTTTTTTAACTGCTTTTATGTTTGCACTCACAGTCATTTCGTATTCCAAAGTTGGCTCCATGGTTAGGGCTTCCTGCACTTAGATTAACGTATTCATCGTCTTATTTCTTACACAATCCGGAATTTTTCCTGGTACCAATGAAAACCTTGCCTCCCAAAATCTAAGAATAAACACAAAAAAATTACCACCGCCAGCGACGCTTGTGTTATGTATGTCATCTGTATATCGCAATAATGTGATCAAAATAATATATGTAGATAGCAATCAAAGACATTCTTCAGGTTTTGGAAAGACACGGATTTGATGAGGCAGTAAAAGGGAGGCTAATTGCCTAGTAAAAGTGAATGTGATGGGAGAGATACCATCATCTACATGAAAAGAAATAAATCTATTTTTAACCATCGAGCAAACGAGTGTGACCATGCGCTGTTTCAGGATATGGATATATTTCCGTCTACTCCACTCTGAAATTTTGTTTTTAATTATCGACGTAATTAGAATGTTTGGCATTAATAATTCATATCTGAGTAATCAGGTATTTCCCAAAGCTGTAGTTTATGAACCATTAAAAAATAAATTTAGGCCTACTTGCATTAGTAAACTTTCATAGGTGACCTTAAAGGGAGAAGAGTAGTTATTTGCTTCACAGCCTAATACGTCCACACTATCATTTCATAAATTTAAACGGTGAATATATTTTTTCTTTCGCCTGATAGTATCTGAGAAAATATCCTGAGGGGGCCGCCATTACTCGTGTTACGTGACGTCAAAAAACTAGATAGGCTAGTAAGCGATGGTCCAGAAAGTTTGCGTGTGTGTCTGCACCAAATATCTGCTAGCTTTTCTCGCTTCATGACGTCATGAAGCGTGTGTAATGGGCGCGTACAAAGGATGAAAACCCCAACATTCCGGCGGTGTTTTCTCAGAAATGGTCCTGCAGAAGGAAAATGTAGGAGGTTTAAAGTTTTTTTGCAAAAATGATGTTGATTTTTATTACTGTAAAGCAAATGTCTACCCCTGACCCTTTAAGGAAACTGGGTCGTGTTTCTTAGTCAGGTTTGAAGAAGTGAAACTAATCAACCATATGCATGATGGTGTTCGCGTTTTCACGTTCTCTTAGGTCATCTAGGAGGGGTCCAGAACTTTTCTCCTACCCTCCCCCCACCCCACCCCTGCCAAAATGTCTTGAGCAGTGTCCTGGCTTTTCTGTCGACAACAATGTTACCTGGAGATCAACTTATTCACCAGCTCACCGCTTAATCTCATCTCTTCGGGAGCAGAAGCTTATAAAAAGTTTTGATTACAAGGAGTTGTGAGTATCTAGAGACTTTTATATAAAAGATACAAAACTATATTATATTATTTGCAATTATTAAATATGTTGTCAGTGGTATAACGAACAGTGGTATGGTTGCGTGAATTTTAAAAATACTATACACAGCATTGACTGTTGTTCATCGTGTGGCCAAACGAAACATTTACTGATTTTCAAATTTTAGCGACTTAAAACGTTTGAATCTTGTGCTGCTGAACGTTTACAAATAGTTAGCAGATAGATATTGTTTGCTATTGCTGCAAATTTCAATTACCTAGATATATTGGTTGTGTCACAAGCGAAAAATTGAAAAATATACATCAATGCCTACCAACAGATGCCATGTCCGCTGTGCAGCTTAATACCATTGCCTCAGTATATTACTGTATGATGTTGATGTTTTATGGTTCTTTTCTGTGACCAAAGTGAGTGTTGCAGCAGTATAAGATTATATCTGTCTGTTATTAAGTAGCTAATTCTAGGTTATATTCTTTCTTTCTTTCTTTCTTTCTTTCTTTCTTTCTTTCTTTCTTTCTCTCTTTCTTTCTTTCTTTCTTTCTTTCTTGCTTTCTTTCTTTCTTTCTTTCTATCCTCATTTCCTTCTCTCCCTCCTTACCTTCTTTGAGTTCCTGTAGTTTAGGTATTAAATTTGTGCCGTTGGCTTAGAGCTGAATAAAAAAATTGAACTTTAAAAAAACAAATGAATTGTTAATGTTTTTGAAATTATATGCCACATTTATTCTTCAACTGTTAATGTTATTGGACTCTGAATTAACACAGTGTAAGCAAATAATATCTTGTCAACTGCACAGTAGTGAAAGTATTCAAAGGTAACACAAAATGATAATATTAGAAAATCACAGACGGTGTAAGATCTTTTAAGATGCACGAAAGAGATCAAAGGACTTGACTCTGTAATAATTATTCTCTTAAACCTAACATTTTTGTTCTTACCGTTTTCCAGTGGGATCGGAAAACTTTTATACGAAGTGGTGTTGACTGATGCAATTTTGGGAAAAGCCATGCATGTAAAAAAACTTCCTTTTATGGATCAGACTTCAACAGTGAGAATATTGTGACTGAATATCCTTGTTGTTGGTGTTATGGGTCATGATGATGATGATGATGATGATGATGATGATGGTGATGATAATGATGATGATGATGATGGTGATAGCGATAAGGATGATCATAAAAGTGGCGATTATTAAAAAATGATAATGATGGTGGTTGTGTGGTGGTAATGGTGATGATGGAGGGGGACGTGGTGACGATGAAGGCGGTGATGATGATGATGATGATGATGATGATGATGATGATGGTGGTGGTGGTGGTGGTGGTGGTAATGATATCGCTGATGGTTTTCATATCGTTTTCGTAATCACAGTAGTAGTGGTTATGGTGATGACATTATTGATGATAGTGTTGTCTTGCCTATCCTATTAAAGTTGTTAACTATGATTATGATGATGATTACAATGATGGTGGTGGTGATGATGATGATGATGATGATGATGAGGATGAGGATGATGATGATGATAATAATGTGGTTGTTGACAAAGCTACTATTCTTGAGATAGTTTATGTAATTTGTTTACCTTCGATGAACAGCATGTCACAATCTCATGCGCGTACAATGTGTCAACATTCAGTAACAGCTTAGCACAACACCTGGACATGAGATTATATGTCGAACGAGTTGTTATGGTACGATGTTCTGACAGCTGGATAGCCACAAAGAATGACCAGCTGCCGGTAGTGAGCACTTCCTGTCTTTAGCAAACTGAAAAACAAACTAGGTAGCTGAGTTACAAGACAAATAATTAATTATCTCCTTTATATATATATATATATACTAACGTGCTCAAAGATGCCTACTGTATATTATGGGTTTATCCATTCATATGTCGTTCGACCACATAACGCCATCAATGATTGGAAAGTGGAATTCGAAATATTACCCTCGTCTTTAAAAAGGACGAAATGAGGGAAACGAAGCGGTACCAGCTTGTCTATAGCTTATCAATAAACTTTTATCCTTCTGATATGTACACATTGACCGTAAACCTTTTTATGTCTATTCGATTAAGGTTGGTGGCACTGGTGTTTTATCACGATGGAGAATAGACTGTCACGCCCCAGGTCCATTCTTATAGATGTTACCATTCAGCATCGGGAAAGATTTTGGTGACACTTGAGATGCGCCTATCTCACATCGAAGCATCTATCCGTTAAATGGTTTGGTAAAGCTTTGAAGCGCAAAATGACCTTAAAATTATGTAGGGATGAATGGCTGGGAGCCCAAATATTTTTTAGAGTTTGTTGTTGTTGTTGTTGTTGTTATTGTTGTTGTTGTTGTTGTTGTTGTTGTTGTTGTTGTTGTTTGTCATGATGATGGTCATGATAGGTCTGTGACATTATATCACTACTTATCCCTTTGCATAGTTGATTAAACATGGATAGATAAATGTATTCATAATATTGATTCAGCGCTGCATTATTGTGCTGGCGCGGTAAAATAGAAGCCAACGCAAAAAAAAGTCTTTTGTCTATTAATCTGCAGAACAGTACACTGGAACACACACAAATATTAGTCCATATTTGCACTAGATCTTACACGGGTACATTTTTGGTTGTTGCACACTAGTCGCAGTGGGGCAGTGTGAGCATCTACGGGTGTTAAAAATGCGGCATCTTTTTGCGTAGACCGGAAGTGACAGCTCGGTAAAATGGTGGTCATAATTTACGGTTTCAAATGTTTTAGTGGACGGCCTTGTGTCAGAGGAGGACGTGGCAAGACTCAAATGTATGCTAATGAATGAGAAAAGTTGTATGTATAGTAAACACCACTGGCAAGTCAGTGCATTTTTTTTAGCTGCTCCGCATCGGCCATGTTAGTCTGCCTAGAGACTGATACTTCCTTTACTCAAGACAACCCATAGAATAAAAGGAACGTCTCTTTCGCACACCAGAGGGGACCAGAACGTAGCCTGTGGTCTTACAGGATGGTCCAAAACGTCATCATTATTTGTACGGTGGCATTCAGTTGGTAACATCCGGGCGGTATCCTTCACCTGTACACTCTGATCATGGCTAGTCAAAGTGTTAACTTTCTTGTTAAATATTGCTGCCTGGTCTTTGAAGGTTACGTTGATTGTATCAGTTTCCAGATTTGAAGCAAGGACAAATAACAGTAAATATAATGAAGAATAGACCCACCACAGGACCACTGCAGTGTCAATAAAGTCTGCTTTTCCAGTCTATTTCAAGAGCAGCGACCAACACGTCGTAGACTGCAACATTAAAGTCATAAAGAGAGGAATTCGTTTATATTTAGACTAGCTATTTGTTCCTGAGTTAAGGATNAGAATAGACCTACCACAGGACCACTGCAGTGTCAATAAAGTCTGCTTTTCCAGTCTATTTCAAGAGCAGCGACCAACACGTCGTAGACTGCAACATTAAAGTCATAAAGAGAGGACTTCGTTTATATTTAGACTAGCTATTTGTTACTGAGTTACGGATTATATACTGTGTGGGTGTGTGTGTGTGTATGTATGTGTTTGTGTGTGTGTGTGGGGGGGNGGGGGCAATTCTAATTTCCAACAATGGATTACGACTGTTAGTCTCCAAACACTACCGCTTGTTTCTTACTGTCAAAACGATGCGGTTGGCATTGACGCAAATGGGATGTGTTAACTCTGTGTGATGTCACTTCTTGGAGTTAGTGCTTCTGGAGATTTTTCATTCTGTGTCTTGGACGTTTACTCCTCATGGTTTAAAGCGCAAGCTTGCAAAGTCACTTGCCCATCCTGATTGTCGGTATACAACTCTACTGTATAAATCTTCCACACTAACTGAAACAAAGGGCTACACACAACATATTATTATGTCAATAACCCTAGCATCGTGGGTAGGTTTGAACAGCTGTTTTATCTGGGTCTCATGCTAAAGAACTCGTGTGGATGTGGCTTTGTGGTCAACATGATACCTGAAGGTAAGGAAATGAAGAGTGTCAGTAGATGCTCACATCGCCCTTATTCTCATATTAGACACAGCTGCTCACAGAGTATGACCATTCACGCTGACATGTTCATAACAAATTATGCAGATGGGTATAAAGCAACGCGTGACACACCTGGACAGCGGCTAGAGAGGACATGTTTACTGGGGTTGAACATTCATGATAGGCATGGTACTGGTCGTGGAAAGCAATTGACGTTCGAACGAACTAGTCTAGATTTTGCCGTAAATGAGCGAGCGTTTGTCAGTGTTTTAGCACAGTACAGTGGGTAGGGAAAGGAGTGAAATAAAGCAAAATCGTGCACGCAGTGAGGGGCATAGTGTGTGTGTGTGTGTGTGTGTGTGTGTGTGTGTGTGTGTGTGTGTGTTTTTGTGTGGATGTATTGGGAGGGGGAGGGGGCGGAGGAGAGGATACCGTTAGGACAGTTTTCTGGTGGCGGCACAACGAATTTGAACTTGGTTACGTATAGTCACCCACTTAGTGACAAACATAGTTACTGCGTTTATAAAACGTGCACAGCACCATTACGGCAAACTTCTGGTAAAAACACACTGGGTTTGAAGTTGGTCATTCATTGTCACACCTATTGACAAACATAGATACCATGTTCAGATAACAAGCACGGCACTGGTGGGACAGATTTCTGGTGGGGACACAACAGGTATGAAGTTGGTCACCAATTATCGCTTTTGTAGCGACAAGTATAGGTATACCATTCAAAGAATGGACGGCATCACCTGGTTCACGCACGCACACATTATGAGGTAAGAGACATGCATGTCTCTGAGACCATTTTAACTGGGTCAGAACCCGACCGTATCAGTTAGTCCACAGCGCTGCCTTGCTCTATTTTGGATACTCCCCACCGCCCTCCCCCACCCGCCCCGTCTATCATTCTTTTGTCGTACGAGTTGTTCTCACTACTGCCCACCCTATTGTTGTGGGGTAGGAGCGTTACCTTGGACACAGATAACTTATGGGGTTACAGAGCCCCAGGTCCCTGACCTACACTTCTGGATATGTAAAAGAAAAAATGAAAATAAGACGTTTTCAACCTGTCGGGAAATTGGTTTCCACTGCCATACAATGTTATAAGTCTCATTCATAATAAAAACTCGTAGAACACTGCGCATCATACATGTACATAACATAGTATTACAAATGATACGCATAATAAAGTCATTGCTGGTAATCCGCTGTGCAGTGCCCTGGTCCCCCGAGCTCTAAAGCAAGGTACTCATTGACATTTCAGTTAAGTGAAGAAAGGAGAGTGACAGATCTTAGACATGCCAGTCTTCAGTTTCTGAGGACGATTCGCAAACCACAAGACCACACTGCTGGAATGGTTAGGGACAAAAAGAGCTGATAGTAAGTACTAACGTGTGGCTCGCTTCAGATTGTTTAACCACTTATTTTGGAAATTTTAAGTGCCGATAAAATAGCGAGGGCATAAGAAAAGCGAGAGACCAAGTTAAGACGCATATCGTCCGAAGAAGAAAAAAAAAAACAACTAAAGAATTCTATT
>JAWQUT010000004.1:6661022-6697761 GCA_033807755.1 Ellobium chinense
CTCTCTCCTTGACTTTCACCCTGTTCATCATTACTTCTCCAAATAAAGACAGTGATCATAAACGAACATATCAGTAATAATGCTTTTACTAAACATAGGCGGTTTTACTAGATATGGCCAGAAGCATAATTAGTCATTAAATGTCCTAGCAATCTAAGTAAATGAGCGCCGTCCAGGAAGGTTTGAATATTGACTCTGTCATAGAAAGAAGACAAATTCATCTCAGGTGAGATTAGAATTTCAGAAGGAATAACATACCCTCGTCTTGTAAGCAGATTTTCCGATCAGCTTTACAATACACATAATTATATTATATCATGCGCTGTTCTACTATACGTGGCTTTGCTACCTCGTGCGCTGTTTTGATTATACACTAGTCACTAGCCAAATAAGGTCCGGTGGCTTTAACGGGAATTCCCAAAGGCTGGAGGTGTGGGATGAGGAAATAGATAGAAAAATGATAATGACTAAGAAGGATTTCTTTTTTCTTTTTCGGGAAGGTGAAAAAAAAGGAGTTGGGGAGATAAGCATGAAAATAAAATTTGAGAAAATTATTTTCCTCAGAAAAAGAAGCTCTGGAAATTACGCTTATTTCCGTGATCCGTGACAATAGTTGGACATTTATCCTGCATTGTAACAATGAAAGAACAGAGGACATTTTTAGACTAGATCTCATGACAGTTTTTATCTGATGCTCTTCATTTCCTAAACAACTGCAATCAACTTACTTCGTTCATATATGCGTTCTAACCTGCATGTAATGTCCATAAATTTCACCGGATCCAGGAGGCCAGTAATTCTCTGAAGCATCATTCATGTCTTCGAGATAGTCAGGTGGCCGTTATTTACAAGTTCGTCGTGAAGCCAGTCTCAGTTATGTGGCATCAAGACGCCTCAATCAACTTCTTTTTCTTCTAATTATTTTCTGTTTCTCTTCTCTCGACCTTCCCTATCTCAGGAATTCTTAAGCTCCTGCTTTTTCTCCTACCCTTCTGTACCTGATCTACATGATGACACACACAATGCAATACATGCCATCCCTTTCTTCATTGTCATGACGCCTCTAATGGCGCAAGGCAGAGGCGGGGAAAGAATTCACCTATTTCTTATAAGCTAATGACGATGGAACCTCTTTCCAAGTCCTCTGTTATAAGAGTTTTCCTTCCACACCTGGTCCGTCCATATGGTAAGGGAGCAATATTCATCATTACTGTGGGTCACATTGTCGTTGTTGCTGTTGTTGTTGTTGGTGGTGGTGGTCTTCTTCTTCTTCTTCTTCTTCTTCTTCTTCTTCTTCTTCCTCTTCTTCTTCTTCTTCTTCTTCCTCTTCTTCTTCTTCTTCTTGTCTTGTTTAATGTCTTATCACACAATATCAGGACTTTACCCTTTCCTTCTCAAAATGAGCTCAATAGGTCTGCGTATATCAGTCTCTCGTCTTTCTTTTCAGTGAGTCCACTATGATTCTGTTCAACGTTTGTAAGTTTAAAAAACAAAAGGCTTAAAATGTTGAGAGGTCATGTCTGACATGAAGCGTTGTTTGCTGGAATGGCTCAAAATATAGCTTTCCTCAAAGAATGTATTATCACAACAAAAAAAAAATGTTAGTCTTTTAATTTTCTGAGTCCATGAGGCTGAGAACAGTCAAGTCTCCAGTCAGTGATCCGTAAGGGCTTTACTTTGAATGGCGCTGATTTTGAATCTTCAAAACAAAACTGAAAACAAAGGGAGTTCGGGGAGAAAAGCTGGAGGCATTGCATTTTAAACGACACTCCTTTGATGAGCAATATCTGCGTCATCGATAATCTCTTTTGCTCTGATGTTCACAACAACTTCTTTTGCTTAACCTACCCCGTTCCAGAACCCTCTTCAAGACAAAATTTTCCCGGTGATACTGCGTTGATATCATCCTGGGCTAATTATTTGAGTGAGGTAAGTTTGAGACGTCATTGGAAACAGATCCTTTGATCCATGCTTTGAGAGCCCTTCCTTCCGTCACACCTTCTCTCTTGACTGACACCCATCTCATTAAGCCATCATCCTTAAGACGATTAGTGGGTGCTAATCCCTACCCTGGAAACTCCTTTCTCTGTAGCTCTTCCAGAGCGATCCCAGTCCACGTAGTTAAGTTCCTCCGCCTGATCAAAGAGCGGGAGGCCCAAAGTCAAGATGACTGCAGCCACATGAAAGACTGTGCTTCCGTGTAAAGAGGACAGGGCGGGCTAATCCTTTTGTGTATGTCTGTATGTATACAAGCACACAAAATCTCATTATGACACATGCTGGCTTCAAAGAGCGCCTGCGTCTTTTATGACAAGGTTAGGCTATTGTCGCCGACACAGGCCGGTAAGGAGGGAAGGTGCTACTTAATTAAAGGGGAGTTCCACGGCCCTCTGAGAATGAAAGGGGCAACTCCCAGGCAAAAGACCGTTCCCAGGGACCCACCAGGCACCAGCAGACGTCGGCCCAGGTCGGGAGGCCGCCCCCAGGAAGAAGACGGCCTTGGTGAGTATGCTTGAGTGATCAGGCCAAAATGGAGGCTGTCCACCGGCCGAGGGATTCAAATTAGGGTCGCATGGCCGTCCAGGTTATGGTCACTGGCCCGTCTCAGTCTCTACTCCTTCTCAGCTCAGCTGACAGAAGCAAAGTGGTGGGTATGGTGGGGAGAGGAGGGAGGGGAGGGAAGCGGGGGAGGTAGAAGGTGTTCTGTTACGACGTCATGATATTTTGAACACGATAGATAGCAGTGTTACTGAACATGGACTTTTCCTGTACAGCGAGTGTAGTTTTAAATTTTTCCCTACATTTCATTTCGCACGATGTTGAAGCAAATTTAAAGGAAAACGAAATGCTATAATTTCACTGGTACAAATAGGATAACCAGGCATTTCAGCCACTTTTACCCTACATTTACGATATTTTCCCAACAACTTTTTAGGGGAAAATGGCTTTCAGAGGAGCTATTGTACCCCACAGTAGCGAAAAATCTTTACATGGAGCAGTACTGATGGACAGGAAACGTAGCCATTTCCGGCGACAGCTTTAGGGTGGTCTAAAGAGGGTTGAGTGACACTCGTCTTTCTTATATGATTTGCACTTATATCTTATGTATGCAAGGCGTAAAATGTTGAACATGCGAAACATTGTACTTTTAAAATCCTAAAAATTTTGAACATGTGAAACTGTGTGCTTCAAATTCCTAATGTGGCAAATAAACGTGTAAAAGGTTATCTTTTATGGTCTTCATATTGCGCACTTGTTTTTCTTTCCGCTCACCAGCTTGTCATCGTTTAAGGTGCCTTTATTGCACTGCAACCAGAAGACGGTGTAAAGACATGTCTTGCTGGATTAGCAAGTGCGGTTTTCTCCCCTTAATATGGCACTGTTCAGCATAAATACATCAAGTTATGGTAATGAACCAAGCTTTATTTCTAAACGCTCTTGGCCTGCTGTGTTTCGCCTCAACTTTTATCGTTCTTACTCCTATTTTGAATCCTCTTGGCAAACAGGTTTCTATGTCGCATAGACGATACACCGCTTCATACGACGGGCATCTTTTTGTCATAGTTGACGACACCGGCGTGCCTTTAATTCCTACCATTTCCTCGAATTTTTATTTTTTTTTGCGCAGGATAATAATGATAAGATGGCTTTATCTTAACAAGAGCTTCTGGGCGTGTGTCACAACTCAAGGCTTGTATCCCAGCCATAAAGCAGAAATCATCAAGGGAAAAGCCTGCGCTTATGATGGATTATTTGGCTTGATTTCTCTGACATGACAGGCCGTGAGAAGGTCACAAATACTCCTCTAAACAAGTCAGTATTACCCACTAGGGCTTAAACATGTAGTGTTGTGCAAGAGAATGGATATTTTAATAGACATTATCAAGCTAAAAGGATATATTAAAAACCCCTTCAAAAGGAAGTTTTAGTTTTTGCAACTGGTTAACTGCTTTGTGATTGCGTGGAAAATGAGAGTCAGAGTATTGCGAATACCCGAAGTTTGCTGTATCGAGGTCTCTAAAAATAAGGTTACTTCTCATATTATTTTTCTTCGAGTTCTATGCCGACTGGCGTGAGCGATTATAAACCTCCACTACTGTCTGCTTACTGCTCACCTTAACATTTCACTATTGCTGTATACCCTCATCCAGCTTATTACTCCATTCGGAATTTTCGCCCTTTGTCTTCCTCTTTTTCGTTCGTCTTTAGTTTACCTGCTGTTAACAATAATAACAATAACTTTATTAGCTCAGATATACATAATATACATATGAGCAAATGGTATAGATAAAGCATGGCATTTAGAAAACGACGAGCATGACATACAGAGGCGCAAAAACACACACAGAGGGCACGCATACATTTTCAGGCTATGATTTTGCACGAGACATTATTAGCCTAATAAATGCACATAAGTTCTTTAACCTTTTGTGGTTACCACCAAATTCTCTCCCTGCTTTTTTTTTTTTCTCGTTACGTGCCCTACGAGTTTTAATAGTCTTCTCCTCAGTATTGGAGATAATATTCCTTCATGATTTGCTTCCTTCAAGATGTGCTCATTTGTTTTCTTTTCCTTCAATGATATTTTGGGCATTCGTCCTAGGAACAATAGTTTTCATATTACAATTAGGCCAAGACTAAACAAAAATAAAAAACAAAACTTACAGTGGGTCTTTTTTTTAAGCCGTATAACCTAGACGGTCAGGTTTGGTCGTCGGGACCGTTGATGATGTCTCGGCTGGGAACCCACCCGGGGCTTCTGTACGTCCCTGTGCTCCGTTTGACCGCTCCTTTTACACCACATTATGCCGCTCGTGTGTGCCGCTTGGGCTCTCCCCGATCGCTGGTCCAGAGGAGGGTGGTCATTATCAAGATATCATGACGTCACTGTGGTCAGTGTCAAGCTTCTACTCTTTTTCAGTTTGTGGCACTTTGTCTGAGCCTGGATAATAACAGTGCTTGGTGTACAGACCAATTTGGTGACCGTCTGTACCAGGCAATTAGGCTATTCTTCCAGTAGTGTCATTGATAAAAATGGTCGTGTGGACAAAATCGTTACAGAAATATATTGAGTGGGGAGCAAGAAGAGATGAGGAGGAAAAAATTACAGAGGGGAGGAGAGGGGGTGGCGGGAAAGAAGAAAAAGGGGAAAGATAGTAAGTCCCTTGCTCGGTCAATTTTAAAAAAAAAAAATTAATTTCCAAATACCTAAACCCTTGAGCAGTTATTACCTCTTTTTTAAGTGCATCATCATCATCTGCAGCAGCAGCAGAAGAGTTTCAGTGTTCCATCTACTTCCGATAATACATTTTTACAGTGGGCATACAGTGTCATTTAAGTCTTCATGGCAATGCAGAGTTGGCAGTAATATATGAAATAAAGAGACAACCCATAGAAGTTATTATCGACATCATTTCTTGATCTATATCGAGAGCACTTAAGTTCAAATAGCTTCCTTGGCATACTTTTGGAGTTACCGGTCATACTTTAAAGATGGACTATATGAAGTAACATAATGTCTGTAATAAAGAAGATTTTTTTGTTGTTGTTTTATTATCAACACTTTTCCTGAAGTGTCCTGAACATGAGTCATCATCTCCACAACACACTGCGCTTAGCTATGTGTCACTGACTGACACTTTTCTATTAATGACCGCCATTAGCATTATCACTCTAAAGGTATGTTAATGTTGCCTTGCATCCACCGCGCGTCATCATTATGCATGGTGGGTGATAGAATCGTGGGCATCAAGGAAGTTCTGTGTAAAGTGTCAGCAAACGCTTTCGAGGAAAACATGGACTTTATTCTGTAGCCCTTAACAAAATCTGCGTCACTGTGGAAAAAATCTCTTGACATTATTAAAACGATGAGACATCGTTAATAATAGGACAACCAAAGCCAGGATATCAATGAATTAATACATCGCAGTAAGCTTCATCGATGACAAATTTTCGCTCCAAAGCGTCTTCCATGACAAATCTTCACTGGGAAAAGTCTTCAGATGTAAGACAATGACTTAGGTCAGGTATTGAGCACTTCCGGTCAGCGTCAGCTCTTTTGTCCATGTGAATGATCGGCCCTTTAAATCGTTTCCCTTGTCCATCCTAAATAACAAAAGACCAAGAACCGATGATTCTCCTTCGCCTTGTAGGCCGTTTCCAGATGGTCAGAAGCGTGAAACGTGAAAACAACTACCTGTCAGTCATGTTTCCCCACTAATTATATACCATCTCACTCGGCTGTTTTCCTCATTCACAGAAAGCGTAAAGACCCTTGAAGCAGACTACCTTTGGGGCCCCGTCCTCCCACGCAGACTTAACGTGACACACAAGACTTTTATGTCAGGTCCCATTACGTCAGCTGTAAAAGAAGGTGTTGCTATGACCTTTTGAAGTTAGACACGGCCCCACTTTCAGAGCTGCTAACTGGTTACTTCGACGGTTGTTTCGAGAATATCGTGGGCTTTAGCCTAGCAGTGAGTAACTGTAAACCTGTTCTTACCAAATCATGGGAAGGGTTTTCTAAGCCATAATATTTGGGACAAAACTCATTCTTCGGAGCTGTGGCCTTATGCATAATCCTTACGTTAGTTAACGCGCTGCGGTAACCACGGGAAATTCCCAAAACATTAGTAGCGTTTACTGTAGTTTACGCAATATGTTCATCAACGTAAGGATTATGCATACGGCCACTGGTCACAGACTCCTTTTACCGCATGTATAGCGAATATTGTAGGCAAAGATCACATATCCAAGGAGAGTGTAATCCCAGTATGATAGAATCAGTGAAAGGTTTCTCTATATCACGATCTAGTGAGAAACCTATTCTAAGAGAAGTGTCATAACGAATGGACTGCTCTCAGTTTATTGTGCATGATTGGTCATCACAAACCCCAACTCCAACAATCAATATTTCCGTTTTCTACTATTCCATTGCCAAAGGAATCTAATTCCTGATTATGATCTGCTACATTTGCTTTGATTGGCTGATGCATATTTTACTTTCGCGAACCAGATTCGATGGCGCAATCGCTCTACTATTTGCATTTACATTTTGAGAGGGAGAGAGAGAGGAGAGAGCGAGAGATAGATAGATAGAGAGAGAGAGAGAGAGAGAAAGAGAGAGAGAGAGAGCAATGCACTTGCTACTAGAGCCAGTCCGGGATCTGCATTCTTTTGAGCAACTGTTATTCTGATAAGTACATATACCGACACCCTTCCATAAAATCTGATCGAAAACTGACAGTCTCGTAACTTGTTGATTGAAATAAACATCTGTAATTTATCAAGTTTTTGTTGATTTTATGCGACGTCGTCCCTGAGAACTAAACGATGCATGAAATCTTAACATCGCACAAGCACTGTCAGTGACAAACGCAGATAAAATTCTGTTTTTTGCTTTTGCGCTAACTGAATTCAAACGTAACATTGCATTTACCAGCAGAGCTTATCTGCATATAGAATAGCTTTGCTAAGTGTATTTCTACGACAATGTGACAGTTTCTACTTCTTCCACTGCTCATTTGTGTTGGAAATATGTGAAGATGAGCAGCAAGAAAAGAGAGAGAGAGAGAGTTGCGACCAGCGATATATTATCTCTTACACACACCTGTGACTAGTGCATGTGTGGAAAACACTTTCGCATTAGGATCGGGGTATATTTCGAAATGACTTAATGAGCTGCTCAACACGTGCTCATCATCGACCACTATGGAGGAACATCATCATCATATGAGCAGTAGGAAAGTGTGTTTGGATCACTGGTGAGCACTATGGTCGCACGAGGAAGTTAGGGAACATATTCAGGCAGTAGGTATTTAAGAATTAAATTGCTGTGAAGTTAGCATCCCTGTAGTGTAGTGGTAACACGTTCAGACTTGCAGGCTGAGGGACCTTGGTTCAATTTCCGGCAGGGACAGGAAATTTTCTAGTGTAAGTTTTTTCGGCCTATTTTCTCAAAATTGATCCTTCACAGTAATTTGGTAAAATCCCTGGTGACCCACTTCCCTAGATAATGTATAACAATATCTAAATAATTATCAGACTGAGTTCACATTCCTTACCCTTAATGAGTAAAGAAGGAATACTATATGCCTTGCCGCCCGGTTACAATCACTTCTTTTGTTGCAGTTGGATTTTGGCGTTTATCAGGGATTGCACCCAAGCGATGATATACGGGGAATATTGGCAGCTTAGAAGTAGTCTGTAACCGACGATGTTCTTGCATCGGAGAAGCTTTCCATGTCGTGCCTGTATATTCCAAAAGTACAGATTGCTCGCTTTTACTGACTGCATATGTACAAGCTCACCCTCTGAAGAAGTCGTGTTGAATTAAAGAAAAGTTGAATCAAGCGGAGCTAAAATGAGTTCACAAAATTGAATATAATCACACTGAAATGAATTCACACAATATAGTTCAAATAAATAAGTATATATAATGTCTCGAATGCTATAGTGCAGTAAAGAGCAATAAAATGGCAACCCATTGTATAAGGTTGTAGGAGCCTAACTGGAAATGCCTCTTTGAGGCAAAAATATTCTCCTAAGACTACATGAATGTTCCGGAGGCCAAATCTAGTCTGTAGGTCTGGAGCCACCACTGTGCTCAAATTATACACTGTTTTCAGTAGGGGTCCTTCATTTAGATTTTTGGCACTTTCAGTTTACATGAAAAGGGAGTCCAAAATTTGGCATTCTTATGCAGACCAGCTGCTTGCACAAACTGAAACCGCTTAGACCCTTGAAAAGAGCTGCCTGCCAAAAATATTTATTTAACAAATTCACTGATGTATCTCACAACTTTTGCGATGTAGTTTCATGTTCTACAATTATTTCCATACAATCTGTCCAGATTTTTTACTCTATTATCGACTCTGATAGTCGGCACATCTTTAGCTAATTAAGTTCCTGCAACCTTAAGAGTTTTAAAATATTGCCAGCTTTGTTGAGGAACCGGTCTTTCCATATCTTCTACACTTTTTTTTTTTTTGTGGTTGGTTGGCAAATTTTCTTTCGCATTTTTTTTTCATTAGTTTCTTTCATGAAATCCATTCTCCCGGCAATCTTCTGCCCTGTTTACTGGCCAAGCAGTCACGACAACTGGTCTTGACTTTATGTGTGTTTATGTGTGGGTGGTAGTAAAAAAGGTCAAGAAGTATCAAAATTACGATAACAATTCCTCCGTCTTTGATTAAGAAACGCTCGCGCAGTCGTTCACTGATTTACAATTACAATTAAATATTCATTGATACGGTCCCAACGAAAACTGATCCGCCGTAAACTTTAGTCACTAGTAGTAAATCAGATAGTCTAGTGGTATTTCCCGCACGCGCCAGGCATGTTGTTCGTGATGCGTGGGGGGTGTATTATTGTGTACTTGTGGAAGTGAATGAATGGCTGGTGAGCTCACTGAACTTTTCAGTTTGAGAAACGGAAGAATAATTAACAGGTGTGGGATTGGTTGATGAGGAGGGGGTCGGATGGTGGGGAAGGAATATACAATAGATCATTACGAACTGGAATTCAAGAAGACCAATTCATCATTTCGAATGATATGCGAAGTGCTTGAGTTGGTGGGTAAATCTCGTATATAGGTCTTTTATACCTATTGTTTTTTCTTCTTTTGGCCCTATTAACATTTTGTGCTAGTCTACATATACCACCGGGATTTCGGGAAATTTTTTCCATGGAGATTAAAGTACTTCTTTTGCCCGATCTTTTAACGGGAAGAAAAATGGGGTCAACGCCCAAAATTTTTTACAAATGTCTTTCGAAAAAGGTCACCTCAAATTCTGATTGGGTCCCCAATTTTTCATTTGGCTGGTTTTGACCGCGTGCGAATACATAGGCCTACACACTTTATTTTTTTTTATCTAGAAGGCTCACATTGTACCTAAAACTTTAAAATTGAATGCTTTATTTAGATCACAGGTCACTTTACATATTACTACACCCTAACACTGGATGGCAGGGCCCCCGAAAAGGGGGATTGTATATATTAGCGGATTAATTGGCTTGTACACAATGAGTGATTTGCCCCTCTAATAGTTGTCACAGACCTATAGCAATCAAATAACCTGTACGACAGCAACATAAACTTAGGAGCTTTTGATGACTTTATGCTTCGAGATTGTGATTTCTTGCTGAAAGAAATGACTGAATTCATTCCTTCACTCGCCCCTGCATTTAGATTTCTGGCATCATTAAAGGAAAGTTGCATCGTCCTACAGACCATATTAAATCATACGATACCCTGTTATTCCAATAAAACAGTCTCTCAAGCGTCTGTCATAATGATACAACGCCTCTGCTGGCCCCAAACAACCCACAGGGTTACATTATCCGAAGTCCGAATTGTTACACCCACTGCACGCGCGGCGACCATAAGCTTACGTCAAATACGTTCTAGCCACATGGCCAAGCTGTCTAGCCAATGCTTTGCGGACGTGATAGCGTGTTGGTATGACTGTTTTAATTCCTCTGTGAACAGTAAATATGCCAAACAAAATCATGCTGAGGTAATAAAAATGCAGAATACTTTATCTGGCTTACACTATCAAACTGTACTTTTGAATTTGGATGACCAGAAACTTAATTAAAAACTGAATATACTCTGAATATATTGTCAGATAGAGGTGTCTATAGCTGCTGGAGCTTAAGTGACGTCATCGTTTTTGCTTCAAGCCGCTGCTCATAGGGGAAAGGGAATAATTCTGGAAGCAGGGGACAAACCCGCTAACACTAACTCTCCTAATTGCGTCATATTATATAAGCGTATGATAACAGAACGATGCTATTTCTTCGCAAAACAGACTCGGTGGGCACCGTCGATAATTTTCAGAGAGAAAAAGTATTGGAAAACGGAAAATTATTTTTGATGTGCGTGTCTTCCTTTAATAGGTCAAATCACTGATTACCTACAACCAATTTAACCCGCTAATATATAAAGTCCCATGTCACCTTTACAAGGTTTGGTTCTCGTATACAGAAAAAAACAACTGCTGTAAATTAGTATAAAATATAATATACAAAACGTACTAGTATGCATTCTGTACATGGCATGTCTTTTAATGAATGATGCCTTTTTTTATAGGTTTAGTGCAATTGTGAAACACGATGTGGTCAGATATTTGCCGCCAGATATGAAAGGTATAACTATCATTATTATATTGAATTTGCTCTTTTTAGGCAGCTGAGATTACCTAACATCCATTTGACCCTACTCTATCACTATAGAGCATTTGTTTTTTAATATAGTGATTTGTTTTGTTCTATATCTCTCATCTGCTTAGGTATCGATACTAACACGAACGGTAAGTACTAATATCATTTCATATAACAACTAAATCAATCTGATTTCAATCAGTTTGTGAAAGGAACCAATAGGGATAAGTGTTGCCATTGCACATTTTCAATATTAAGATTTGTATTCTATTCGTCAGTGTGAAATTGCTACCGATACTTTCTACTTGCGTATCGATGCCATTTCATCTCATTTGGATGCAGTTTGGACAGCTCTCTTGATCACAAAAACATGGCTGCTTCGGGATAAGATGTCAAACCTATCGTCACATTTCATAAGCCTTCAGAGAAATTTGGTCCGAAATCCCTGTTCCCTCCCAAAGGAAGAGGATGGCTGTCCACAGACTATGGACTGCGTGTTCTAGATGTGGATTTTGAGGTGATGGAGATTCAGTTCTTTAGAGCAGTCCTTCATGAAAACACTGTGAACTTGGCAAAGCATTCTAACAGATTGGCTGTGAAAGAAGGCGGCAAGGGGAAGGAGTCAAAGGAGTGAATGCATCCTTGCATATCTTCATTTGGGTTGTTTCTTTTAACCTGGGAGGGTGAGAGAGGAAGATGCGGGTGGGTGAGGAACACTCGTGATGTCTCATTACTTTTTTTTTTTGGTTATAAACCTGCACTGATGACGAGAGCTGATAGAGATAGATAGAAGGAAAGACGGGTAGCACAATATTACATAGATGACACGGACGCGTAATCAAAGAGCATGTTTCTTATTTTCGTTCCGATTATCAAAGCGTAATGCACAATAAACACCAAAGTGCTTTCCCACATTCTTTTATTATAAAAGGGCGGCACATACTTCCAAAACCAACGGGCTTTTTTTTTAAAATCCGCATTACACGGTTTGTGATACGGAGATCTTTGTTGATTAAAAACAGAAAAGAATGGTACATATATTACCCTACTTCCAGGTTCTGACAATAAATAAATGTAGCCGGCAATTGGACTGATAAGCATCTCCTCCATTATGTCCTCTCCATCCCACCCCCTCCACACACACACACACACACACACACACACACACACACACACACACACCACACACACACACACACACACACACACACACACACACAAACACACACACACACCAATTAGTAATTGTGATTTGCTAAGTTTACAGTGCCTGTTTTAAGTGAATGTTGCGAAGAAATGAATTTCCAACCACCGCGAAGTGTATAATATCTAGAACAAATATCCCATGCTAATTTAATCCCTTCCTTAAGAGGAGGGCGGGTTCCGACCAAACTTCTTAAAGCTTATGACATGAGACTCTAAGTTTGACATGTTACGCTTAAGGAACAATGCGATTTTGGTAGAGTGAGATCCGCTGAAAATGAAGTCACATATTATAATAAATGGTATCGATACCGCAAATAATAAAAGTATCGGTTGCAATTTCACAAACACGAATAGAATATAAAAGCTGATAATTTAAATATGCACTGGCAATATATTTGCCTTCGAGTTCCTTTCAGAAATCGATTGAAAATACGATTGGTTTATTCGTCATTACAACCGATACTTGTACTTATCGTTTGTTCTAATACCGATTACCGTTGTGTTGATACCTTTAAAGAAAAACTAAATCGCCGTAGTAGAAAAAAAGGAGCCTATTAGTGACAGGGTGGGACGAAATGGATTCTTGCTCAGGACATATTTGTTGACCAATACAGAAAATAAAATTATTAGTACCCTCCTTCACTATTCTAACAATAAATCAGTTAGCCGGCAACTGGACTTCTCACCTGCTCTTTTTGCATATTTCAGCACTGTCTCGTGGTGGGACTATGGGGCATAATGCAAGACGCTAAAGGTCTCTGGGCGAATCAAATGCCATCAATATATCGTAAGAGTTGACATGAACAGTCGACTCCGCTTTATCCCAATTTCGATAATCTCAACACTTTCCACATGACCAAGTGATATATTTCTATTTTGATATCACTGGAGATTCACAATTCCGGTTAAATGCAGTTGTTTTCATGCTCCCCAGAAGTTGGGATTAGGCGGAGTTGACTCTGTGTGTGTGTGTGTGTGTGTGTGTGTGTGTGTGTGTGTAGATTGTATTATATGTATACNTGTGTGTGTGTGTGTGTGTGTGTGTGTGTGTGTGTGTGTGTGTGTGTGTGTAGATTGTATTATATGTATACGTCGTTTTAGGTCTAAATGCGAATTTGGTTTACGACAGCATTAGAATAAAGGGTTACATTTGCACAAGGCACGCTCCCCACGGCCAATAATAGGCCTCCGCAAATTCGAGAATGTGTCGGCCCCTTGAATTTGTTTACGAAATTTTCCGAAGGCTGAACAAATTTCCAATATTCTCTAAAGTTAGTTCTTTAGGAATACATGGTCATACCCCAAGGCGAACAATATTTTTATAAACGTTGAGTGATCCCATAATCATAATATTTTGTCATTGCTTTTGCTTCCATTCAGTTTCTTAAAATGCGTGTTTACCTAAGATGATCTGTAAGCCATTTCAAATTATCGCTGTTGGTGACCATTATTAGGTTTGCTAAAAGTTTCTCGTATGGAGACTATGTTGATATTATTATAAAGCCTTGCGACTAAGGTATAGTGTCGTAAGGTTCTTTACGAGACTATTTATACCAAATCACAGTCTATACCTGGGGAACCAGCCAAATAGTTCAAGTAAGCATTGACCCATCAAAGTTATATTCTTCAAATCATAATGCCTACCCACTCCTTGCCACGGCTTAATCCAACTGAGAAATAACAATGAGTTTTGTTAGTATTGTTAATATTACTACTATCATTATAATTATGATTATTACATATTTTTCAGTTTGAAAATTAGCCTTTTTTTGTTAAATTCACCGAATACTCTCTAAGCTACTGTTAAATCTAGATATGGCTAATATGATAATACAATTAAAAAGCTAAAATTTATAGCATCTAGAACTGAGCAAAGAAGCCACCGAATGCAGTCAAAAATTCACAAAAGACGCCTTGTTTATTTGTAGATGTACCTTTTTGGTACTTGGCGAATGACAGGTTCACGGTTTGGATGTAAAAATTCGAAGATACCAACACATTTTTGCAATGAACATCCCCTTTCTAGACTGCTTGCAAATCGTGACCTTTTTTTCACAACTTGTCAGCGCAAGCTTCACGGTGCAGATCAGACAGTGGCAGAGAGCCTTTGATCAACGACATTAAAATTTGCTCATATTTGACCACAAGTCCAAAGACACGAAACCACAACAAAACTTGGCGGAAGCGAACTAAAGTTGCAAAAGAGATGACAAGTAAGCGGAGCGAGCATGGGATCACTATTTAATGAAATCTTTATTGGAGTTATAGTTAGTTAAACTGTATAATATATTTTTTTTAACCATCCCTATTATCATATCACTATTACCCATTCTGCCCATCTATGAATGGGTAAATGAAACAAGTTTAATAAATATCTATATCCCTGGCTGCGCCATGATCATTCCCACGTACAACCGGCAGCTGAAATAAGAGAACAGAACTGGAGACAGACTTCCGGCCTGGTGTACACTGTTCTTCTATCTTGGAATACAAAGACGTATGTTCCCTCTAGCTCTATGAGAACATGCGACGTTTTTTTTTTAATGACGCGGCAATGTTATAGCCAAGAATTTATGACTTTGCAGATTTGTTCGGCCTTGTAATCATTTGCTGTTGATTTGTAGCCTCGAATCAGACAATGGAAGACAATTCTGAGGGTTTTTGCCACGTACTGTTCACAATTTGTCGAGGACACTCGACATAAATCAGTGCACTGCAACAAGCTGATAGAGAAATTACAGTAGTTTTTCAACACGAACGCTTCAGATCCGACACGTACCATTTTTTATGTACTTTGGTTGAAGAGGGGGGCGGGAAGTTTGTGGTGTGTGTGTGAGTCTCGTGCCTAGCGCTATGACTGCTAGTCTTCTGTTCGGCTTCGGGAAAGACCCCGGCCACTAAGCCACTTTTTTTTTGGAGTGGCGGCGTGGTCGTGTATAGACGGCTACCTGATTTCAAACTGACGGCGAGGCGATGGGTGCCGACGCAGAGGTCGCGGGTTCGATTCCCACCACATCACTTTCTTTCCTTCTTTCATTTTCTCTCTGCATTTGTCTTCTTGAGCACTTCCCCCTTTATTCTACTTGACCTCTATTACTTAGTGCTCCGTTTCAACCTTGTATTACACCTATATTTTTTATGGTTGGTATAGCCTACGTATGCTTTAAGAATGCGAACAGAGAAAGTCTCCATGGATGTGTACAGCTTTGGAAATATGGTTCCAAAGTTTCGGTATGAAAACTTTCCAAGCTTGGCGATCCAAATGAAATATAGAAACACTTCCATCCAGAAAACGCACTACTGTAATCTTATCATTAATGGTTCTTTTTTATTAAATTTGTTTTCTAATATTTTCAAGGTACTGCAGTTTTGCTCAGGCCTTCAATAACATATTGATGAGTCACTGATGATGTCTAAACACATTTTAGATGTAAATGGCTCAACTCGTTTCCACAATTTTGTTATAATCATGAGTTTGCTATTAAGCATGTTCTCATTTAAAGGGGTCATTGCACTTTGACGTCATCTTCATCTCGCTGTAATCATCATTGTCTTGATAACTTGATGCTGAGGGTTTCATTTATAGCGCAAGCGTGACACGAAACAAAGGACACCATGATGCCGAATCGGGAATGAAGTATCGCAAACAGTCGGAACAAAAAGTTCTCGGTGTTTCCACCCACCTCCAGTCCACCCAAACTGTGTATAACGTGAGGTGGATGATGGCAGAATATAGAAGTAAAAATGACGTCTTGAAGAGGGTGACGTATCAGGGGTGGGGCGATAGGACCGTGTATGGAGTGGGGTGTATATGTAAATATAACTGAACAGGCCACCCTGTCTATTACGGTTTTCGACTATCACGAACAGAAACGTGCTTGGTGTCATGGTAAAACCTTAGGGTCAGGAAAATAGTTGGGATTAAAGCGTGATTGTGTTTTTAATGACTTTGATATTCAAATTTGTACAGTTTTGTGTTATGCTCAATCATGTTGCAATATAAGGAAATCGCATTTAAGTGGACTACGCCATTAAACGGATCATGATTGTATTGTAACTAGAGTGAGTGATGCGGCATGTCCAGGTGCACAAGAGAAATAGAACCATTGAAAAATTGGGATGACTGAAATAATTTTTTGTTTTCATTCTTCTGTTTGTTCTGTGTTACTCACCTTCTTCTCTTCCTTCTGCGCGTGTGAGTATGACTATCACGCAATAGAATGATCTTGTATTGGTTTCTGAGGAATATTCGTTTGAGGATGGGGTGAGGGGAGAGGTGGAAAGATCCATCGCTGAAGGTCGGACCAGGGCCCAGAAATATACAAATATTTTGATACGTCTTTCATCACGAACTGTAACACACGATATCTATGACGACCGGGCCACTCATTAGTTGCGATGTCCTTAACAGATGCGTTCGACTGTACCTGTGATACCGATTATTCGTTGTAATCGATATTGAATAAAAATTATGTGTCAGCCCTCTTTCTTTTAAATGGAAGTGATACTATATTCGCAAACGATACCAAAATCGCAGGGTCGATGAACTCGTGGCTTGAATGTTTGTGTTGCTCAGTTTCTGCTGTGAATCAACGGTCTGAACAATGCGCTTAATTTAGTTCTAACGCATGGTGAGACGAATATAGGTTTCTTTTAAAAGACTAAATTGTCAGTGCCCAACAAATCTGTACAACTAACTGTCTAGGCATATATATACATGTGTGACATGTCTAGCCTGGTTGTATATATTATGTCATTAAGCTTTGTCATCATGAAATGTATGAAATTATTGAAGAGGCATCTATCGACATTTTAGCTGTTTTTTACAGTTCCAGTATAAAAAGGTTAAAGGCCTGTAATGGTGCTTGCGATCTGAAAGTGTGGCGAGAGTACACGGAAGTCAGCAGGGTAACCAAGATGTAGAGCGCTAATGTCATGACACGGCGCTTTTCTCTACAAGACTATCTCTTACTGTTTACAGAAACCCGCTTTGTCAAAAGCCTGGCCGAGGTCCAGTCCTCCCCACTGACACAGGCCTAACTGTTTTGAAAAGGGGGGTTAAAACCTACTACAAGCAAATACCTGCATGTTATTCACTTCTACATGAAAGTCTGAAGAGACGAACGGAGGTGTCTATGAAGTTACTGTATGTGTATAGTAACTATAGTAACTACAACATGTATTCATACCCATGCATTTACTAGGCAAAGACATGCATAATCCATACGTTGGTTAACGTACTGCATTAAACATAGTGAAAACTACTAGTGTTTTGGGAGCTTCTCGTGGTTACCACAATGCGTTAACTGATGGTATGATTATGCATATTATGGCCAGTGGTGCCTTAGAACTGCAAGAAAGGATGTTGTTTTTCACAGCTTAGTTTAGCTCTAGCTCTGTGCCTATCGCAGGCTACCAATGGCCTAGAAAATGGAAAAACAAATTGGCATGAAATTACCCACAAAATATTTGAAAAGTCAAAGATGCTTAAAACTAGCTGGCATTTCGAAATGTGGAGAAGAAATGCACAGTTCTGTAAACTCAGCCAACAAAAAGGCAGAAAAATTAAGAACATAACACAGACGCAATAGCATATATGATTTACTTCATCACGTTTAAGCCAACTTCCGTTCGTCGAAAACCATGAGTAAAAGCAGTATGCAAATCTGAGTATGACGCACACTTCGGGAGATGAATACAATGAAAACTCGAAATTAATCATCATATTATGAGTATATCCTGTTGCTTGTATGAATTTCAGATGCACTGATTCAGCATCATTCTATCATTTCATTATTCAAGTAGACCTCGATATTAAATATTCCTCAGCAATAAGTATAATTTTCCCAGATGCCAGGTCATACTAATTATCGAGACTATTCTACATGCACTGCACCACTATTCATTATGAAGAAATAATTAAAGGTTATCTCCCTTTCATACCTATGTACATAGCTCTCATTCTGAGAAATACTTTTGATATTTATGGTCATAATCACAAGGAAAACAAGTGATAAACTGAAATAACAGCCTTGTTTTTCCATTCGAGATATTGATGACATTAAACACTAACAGCTGATAATCACTACCGAGATAAACATGGCTGTTATTTGCTTACTCCCGGTCACAGGGTTCCGCCACCTGCGACAGGTGATACGGTGGGATTGACTGACATGCATGGACATTCACCTGGCAGTACAAGGGCTGGCAGGACACTGGACAATATAACAGCGTTCTAGATCAATGCCCCCAACGTCTTCTAGATCTAACGGTGTCACCTCATAAAGCTCCACAGGATGTCTGAAATTGAAATCAGATTGAGTCTTGGTGCCAAGTTTGAACAAATGGAGATAGTTCATAATATCTGTGAATCTTTCACATTCCCTCCCTCCTCCCCACCCTCACCCCCACCCCCCAACTTCCAAAAAAAAAAAAGGTTTCAAAGGAATAGAAGTAGATTCATGTTATTGAGATAGAGCTCAAGATGAATCTTTTGTCTGAAGTCTTGACCACGGATGAATGAGAGTCTGTCTAGTCTTGCAGAAGTTTAGGAGTCCATAATGCGTTCGTTGAGGAAGCCTAAGAATCCATGATAGGTGTTTTTGCATACGGTACTGCACTGAGCCCTTGGTGAACCCAGAACTCTGGCAAATTTCTGAGGGTAGCGGAGAGAATATATAGGGAATATAATAGGATGCTCCTGCCTAGGGCTTGGCTTAATGTTGATGGTAGGGTTAAAGATAGGGTTAAGAAACAGAGCAAACTGACAAAACCAAAATGACATTATTATTGACTAAAAGCTCTCTCATATGTGCATTCTCTTTTCTAATCCTGTCCCTAACCCTAAGCTTCATTCTACGGGGGAGTGACCTATGATATTGCGCATAAAGTAAGCTAAACTGTCAGATTTACCAGGTGTCGGGTTCAGGCGGTCTAGGCAAGCTTTAAGTTATGCTTCAAGTTTAAGCATGATTTAAGGGCAAATCCATGGGACTCTCTGAAGTCCTGTGCTGATGGTTAGGGGCAAGTGCACTTCCTCTTTTCTCATCCTGTCCCTAATCCCAAACCAAGCTCTAGGCAGGTGTATCCTATAATATTGAGCACAGAGGAAGTTAAACAGCCATATTTACCAGGTGCCAGTGCCATACTGTAAATTAAGGGCAGTGTCATGGAAATCTCTCCAGGCCTGTATTGATGGTTTAAAGTTTAGGGGCAGGTATCGAACCCTGAAAATCCGGCAAATTTCGTAAAGTCGAGGAACTGATACTGTCCGCATTTTATGCACGCTGATTGGCGGAAGGTATAGGATGCCGTGTGCAAATGCAACCCTATACTGAGGCGCCAATAGAATCTGAGAATCTATATTTCTGACTTCAGAAAAGATCTGAGAGTGCACAGCATTACAAAATGTGTAAGAATGCACAGTACAATGATTAACGCTGGAAGAACTGTCCAAGTCTAGTGCGTTTGGCAGCAATGGCCACAATTTGCACTAAGCAGTAGACTTGTAGTTCCATACCAGAGAGAGACAGAGAGAGAGATGCACATCAGTAACAAGTCATGCCTAGATCTTAGTTCCATTTCGTCTTATCTGCTATATAAACTGTCACTGCATAGAATAACAGAAAAGCTAAAAATTTTCATCACACTAGTGCTCGTAAAAGATTTCAAAAAGTCACTTCAGTACACTCTGGGACTTGTGGTAAATCTAAGTATAATAAAGTATATACAAATGTTGTTGGGCATAAACTGACCCAGCCTACAATAAATATTCTTTAAGGTTTTCTGAGCAACACTGTTCAGTGCCACAGACAATGCCTGTCGTAGCACACGTAGCATGACCACGATCTAGCCCAGGTTTAGCATTACACAGATTTATCTCTGTACTGATACTCCGTGATATACATCAGATAAGACAAGCTATTCCGGCCTTTCCTGGGTCATCTTAATTTAATGTTAGTTTGTTCCGCTGCTGCCAGATACCTTAGACTAATCAAATATGGTGTTAGGTGGACAAAACCACACGGCTATATCCGCCATCTGTGACCAATCCTGTGCCTTTTGGAGATCCCTATTGTGTAGAAATTTATGATGAAGCACTTGCTTGCTCGAATCAGCTTGAAGAGAGCATATTAAGATCAGAGGCTGCCCTGCAAGAAAAGCCAGGCCTACACTTCTCTCACATATACACACAGGAGCGCGCGCGCGCACACACACCAACACACACACACACACACACGCACGCACACACACACAAACACATCCACAAATAGTACGTCCTCAAAATGGTGGCAACTTACAGAGACGGTGTCACTGCACCCCCTGGAATAACACAATGACATATTTTTTCTCACGCCTACAGCAGATGAGGTTGGGGATGGATAACCCATGTTACTGGCCAATAATGGCTTCCCCTGACTTCTACAGCACGCTGGAAAAGGCATCTAAGTCATCACTAAATGTCACAAATTATATCATAATTTTGTTAGTTTGAACTACATGGTACTGTAGCAGAAATCCATTCTGTAACAAGAACCTGAAATCTTGAGAACGGACTACGAGGTCCTAGGATATCTAAGTCGCTATTTCCCATTATTCAGCTTTTGAGAAATCAACGATAAAATGAGTTTGAACTGACTTAGAATTTTATTGTTCTATAGAGCCATGACTTTCTGCTAGTGCTACTATCATCATCATCATCATCATCATCATCATCATCATCATCATCATCATCATCATCATCCTTTGTCTGTAATAAATCTAAGTAGCTACGTTCATGTTGCACGCCTATCCATTTCATAATAAAGCCATCTACACCTATGAAATGTAATATCATGCTATCGTTGTCGTGATTGCTGAGGTGTGTGGTAGTTTATAGTTCATCTATTTAGAGAGGTTCTATGTTTCTAAAACAACACTATCGGTCTTAATTCCAAAAATTTATATAAGTACCAGTTTGTAGTTGTCTTTTTTTTTAATTTATTTTTTTTTTACCAAAATTTACTTCCCTCGACAAGAGTTTATAGCTTCGAAAGTTATGTCGCGCCTTCAAGTCTGTTGTCAGCGTGCTCTGTATCGGAATTTCAGTTTAGGCATGGCAATCCCATTCCTAGAATGGGTGTTGTTGCTAGTCATAATTTATTTTTTTTTAAAAAAACCTGTGACGTCTCAGGCTCGCCTATTTCGCGCCTGCTCAATAGAGTCGATCAAAAGAAGGCATCCAAATATAACGCTGCTGGATATGCAAGGTATTCACAGCTCATTTGTAATGAAGCAAGTTTAACGAGTCTCGGTTACACTATGTACAGACGTCACTGTAGGTTGTGAACATGCAGCACATTACACAGGAAACTAAAAGGAACTAGAAGGAATTGAAACTCTCTATTAATCAAATAGAAAGCGGTGGATTAACTAAACAAAACTATCAGTCTGGATGTCTGATCAACTGGTATTCTGATAAATCAATCATTCGATCAATCAATCAGTCAATCAATCAACCAACCAGTTTTTGGGGGGTTTTTTTTGGCTCAGATTCGGTTGGGGAAACACAGAGGCAGTATAGTCTGGAGAACTTTTAGCCAAACATCTGCCGCCACCAGATGTCCGATGTTTCTAAGCCCCACACGGAGACTCTGACTGGCACCATGACACCTCAACATGTCTTAGTCCAGCAGAAAGTCTGATGACAGTTCAGTGGCAGGTCAAATGAAACGGAATAGATCCTCGCTGTCTTGAAGCCTTGCGTTATTTTCGCCTACTTCTTACAAAGCTAGAACAAAAGTCATTGTGACAAGGCACTGCTTGCACTAAGGGTCACTGACTTTGCTTGTATGAACCTTATGCCGACCTTGCATACACAGGCATATGCCAATTAAACCTCAATATACATTCGCACCTCATTTCGCACCATCGTCTGTCGCTTATCAGTCTTTCCATTTCTATAAATCGTGCCAGCCATCCGCGTTCACAACTCGACTGCCAACCACGTCCATTCTCACACAGCAACCAAATGTTCTCTCTTTCTTTCCTTCTCTTCACAAGTTATTCGTCCGTACACACTTTCATGCTACTTAATCATTTACAAAATACATACTTTCATATCACAGGCATTCACCAGAAGATGTTTATAAAACTAGTCTCTGATAACTGTGTAAAATGTTATGGCACATAATTGCAAATGGTTTAATTTCTTCTTGCTTCATACATTTCATAAAGGATATTAATTTGTGCATACTCGTGTAACCGGGTGGCAAGGTATGTAATTTTTTGTTCTTATATTTAAGGGGGAGGAATGTGAGCCCAGCCTGATAATTTTTCAGATGTTACACATTATTTTTTAGGGAAGTGTGTCACCAGGGTGTTTATCAAATTACTGTAAATGATCAAATTTGAGAAGAAAGGCAGAAAAAAAATACACTAGAACGTTCCTGTCCCAGCCGGGAATCGAACCACGGTCTTTCAGTTTGCAAGTCTGAACGTGTTACTATTACACTATAAGGACGCTAACTTCACAGCAGTGTAATTCTTATATACCTACCGTCCGAATATGTTCCCTAACTTCCACGTGCGAGCCTAGTATACATCATGCTATCCTTCGTTACAACGTTTCTTTTCCTTCCGATGCTAAACGCTCACTGGATATACATTGGAGAACACACATCCTCATTGTAGCGTTTCACTGTCTCTGCTATTCACAAGAGACATGTCCTTATACATTTGCCATAGCAAACCTATAAACAAGATATGAATAACACTGTGACACTGAATTCACATTTATTTAAGAATTATCCAGAAAATGCAGTTTTTGTTCTTAGATGGACCATTACGATTAGCAAGAGTTTAGGAGGCGCCGTGGCCGTGTAGTTTGTGAATCGTTCCAGAAACTGAAGATTGTCAAGTCTAAGGTTTGTATGTTCGACTCTCACGGCTGATGGTCTACGCTGTAATGTCCTTGGGAAAGCCATTTCTCTTCCCTTTCCCCACTGGATTCAGATGTAAATGACTACCTGGCTTTGAGAGCTCGAGAGACTAAGGCGGTTCATCGCGGGTAACTAGCAATGACTTTTTTATGTATTTCATCCACAATATTACTTATTTACATGTATGATGTGTATTGTTCTTTGGGTTTGTATTATGAATAAAATACAGAACATTATGTGACATTGTAACCAATTTCCTTACAGTAAATAAAAGTCGTATTTTCATTTTCATTTTCTTTTCCATTTTATTTCAGTGAATATAATTGGTAACCCCCTCACTTACTTTTTTACAAGCATAGGAAAAGCTAGCCATAAAAAAAAAAATACGTCAAGTTGACGCAAATACATTTGTTCTACATTTTTATGATAGTTTACTCATTATGTAAATAAACTTCCACATATGTTATGCATGAGTATGCACACGGGGTTGTTGGAGCAAACTTTGAACACCTGGCATAATAGAGCCAATTTTAGTTAAACGAAAGAAAACTCTTATCGGCAGTGTAAATATTTTGCCTCCCTCACATAGGATTTCAAAAGGTGTCGAAGCCAAAAACAAACCAGATAACTTGATTTGGGTGATGTCTTCTTTCGCCTTGAAACCTGTTAAACTTCTTTATACCATATATAGCTCTTCGTAACGGTTTTAGCTGAGACGGATGTTATTTTGAGAGACCTGTCTGGTTTACTTTCTTGGCTTGCCTGGCTAACAACTTTATGGCGTATGGCGGTTGATCTGTTTGATGTACCAGCATGGCAACATAACCGTACAAATTTATGCTGTCCCATCGTTTTTTACGTCTTGATTTATACCAGGCCTCGGTTTATTACTTGTTTTGCAGATGCTACTTAAATGCTCTCGAGAAATGGCAGGAGTCTCCAATGGATATCATATTGTATCACGTTCGTAATGTAGCAAGATTTTATGTGGTAGCTGCTCAGCTGTCCTGCAAGTTCTGTCTCTTCTCCCCTACATATAATAAGAAAGCTTACCTTGTATCTGGCTTGTATGTAATTGTCTTCATCGGTATGTTCATGTTTTGCTTTTCAAATCTAAATTTATTTAGATATTCTGCCACACAAATTACGCCGTGCCCTAAACTATTTTAGATCAAATAATCCTAAACTACCAGCTGAGAAGGGGAGGTGGGAAATTGTAGCTATCGAGGATTAAAAATGTAATATAAATATGCCAAATTGACGACGCCATTGGCGATGAATTCCATGCCCTGTTTGAATATCGCGCATTAGAAATAAATAGAAGAAAGTATAATATATCGCATTATTTCTTTAAAAGACCAAATGTGTATAGGATAAAAGAAGTGGCTTGAGGAAGTCCCCAAGGTTCAAGGCTGAGAGTGTATAATCCTTTGTTATTGAATTTTCTTTTTCCCTGACTATATCACCTTTTCTATCACTCCCTGTGTGTCAACACGCTCCGTGATGTGCGGCTTCCTCACTGTCTACGTCTTTTGGCCTATTCCTGCTGGATTCTATCATGTAACACAGTTTGTCTCCTGCTGTCTCTTTCTTTCTTTCTTTCTTCTTTCTTTCTTTCTTCTTTTTTCTGCTTTCTGTCTTCCTTTCTTTCTCTCTCACTTTGTCATTTGTCGGTTTTCTTTTGAGTATTTATGTCTCCCTCCACTGCTTCTTTATGTCTAGACTATCTTTGCCTCTCTATTTTCTGTTTATTATTTGTTCGTTTCTTTAGTATAGTATCTGCCAACCCCCCAACTCCCCAACCCCCCCAATACAAATTTGGGCAATTGTCCCACTATATCTCCCCATTTCTTGTCGGTGTCGAGAGAATGCAATCCTAGATTAACAAAATGCCAACATCTCAAAGATCACAAGACATGACACAAGACACCCAGATTATTGAATTATCTCAGAGAAAAAGAAAAACAGAGAAGCATCTTAACTGCTGATAAAGACTGCGCGTCATTGTAGTTCCAGAGCTGCAGACTGTACGCTCTACTTCCAACTAGCAATGCCTAACCGGCAAATTAGGTGTCCAGACTTTTCACTTCTCAGCATGATGTCTGTGCATCTCTTTGTTTTAATATACAGTACAGTTCACTCCGTTTAATCGCAAGTTCTACCATTACTATTAAATTCATTATACATTTTTCACAAAGTTTTGTGTCGTTGGGCAGAATCATATTTAGTTTTTTTTACTATTAAATAAGAACTGCTATAATTCATTGACTGAACCACAATATTCTTATGGCTGAAAATGTCGGGATTGACTAAACGTTGCGATTAAGCACGTTGTCACTAAACAGAGACAACACTGTAATGTTTTTGGGCGCGCGTGAGTAATTAGACAAAATCAACGTCAGGCAGGCCTTGTGAAAATCCATTTCCTCACACAAATTGTTGTCTTTGGGTGGTCGTCTCAAACTGTTGTTAATCAAAATTTTGAAGCGAGCCTCGAAGTCTATAGTCTAAAAATAATTCCACCAACCATTTAACATAATCCCTCATCATTTGCCAAAAAGCTCACTAGCAAGTTTTAGCGACGCCTGGGAATTTCCCAAAGTTAATTCAAACCCCCCCCCCCACCAAGTGTTTACGAATAGCCCTTCAGTAATTATGTCCAGCGGTAGACAATTAGATTGGTTGGTTAGTTGTTTGGCTGATTGGTTGGTTGGTTGGTAGCTTCCTTGCTTCCTTGCTTGCTTGGTTGCTTGTTTGCATGGTAGCTTGTTTGCTTGGTTGCTTACTTGGTTGCTTGCTTGGTTGGTTGCTTGCTTGCTTGGTTGGTTGGTTGGTTGGTTGGTTGGTTGGTTGGTTGGTTGCTTGGTTGCTTGGTTGGTTGGTTCGCTCGTTCATTCGTTCGTTTGTTGGCTGATTGGCTTCCTGGCGGGCTGATGGACGGATTGATTGATTGATTGATTGATTGATTGATTGATTGATTGATTGATTGATTGATTGATTGATTGATTTACCTGTGTCCTCCCTTGCCTGCCCAATGCTCTCAAAGTGCAAGGATAGAACACTCACGTACACTATTCACTACCTCGTGAGTGAACGTAAACAAAAACGCGATTCGTATAATGTGTAGAGGCGCACGTCGCCATTCATAAAAAGACTCAAGTGAGTCGGAAAGGGAGAGAACTTCTCACACCCTCGCTCATAGTGCGGTCTCCTTCCTCCTCCACTTGAAAGGGGGAAACACGTCAAAGGTGCGGAGAAAAATGACGCCACAAGTTTTGAGACACGAGGGACAACTCCCAACCCCTAGTGACGTATAGGCACACGAGACAGATACCTACGCGAATCTAATCTCGTCTTACAAGTTCTACTATAGCGTGAGCTTAGAGGGAGGAGGGCGTAATTATAAAGTTAGTTTGTTGTTGTTGTTTTTTAAACTTATAATTTGCCACCAGTCATTAACAAATTTTGAATTCTACCGCAAGGAACACCTTAAAATATGATCCAGGCTTGTACTCTTCAGTGAGATGACTGACTGACAACTTGCCACAGCAAGTGAGACGGAGGGCTTGTTTAAGCCGAAATCTGAGATACGTCCTTCTTTCGGCAAGCAAATATTGTCGTTGTGTGGGAAAGTGTGGAGTATGCTGTATACATCTCATTCACAAACTCTGGTCATCCTTTTCTTAACAGGCCATCGCTTTAAGCCTCCAGGCGCGTGTGATCCTAGGCCCAGCTGCTTATCCACTTAGATATAAGTGGCTTCCCTCGTACACTAGCGAGAAACTGCATGAACGAGGAAGTTACTTGAGAGTGAAACTGCTCTTTCGACATTAATATGATATAACAAGGATAGTGTTTTTACGTGTCAAAAATGTTGAGCGAAGTGATGCCGTTCCGCATTAACTCTATATATCCTGTAACACAAGATCATATTACAAGTACTACTATTGCTGCTGCTGCTGCTGCTGCTACTACAGTAGCGAATACTTGTCATTTTTTGTGTCTAGTCATGCGAAGAAGTCTATGGTTGCGTTCAAAGTTAACGCCCTCCTTTTCAAATGATATAATTATTATGAGGAGGGGGGCTTCCATAATGACTGGAGCTAAGAATAGCTAGGCCTATAGTATTCGGGCGTAAATCATAACAGTGGATTATAGGACAACGATTAGGGTTTCTATATCAAGCTTCCTCAGTGACTGAATACATAGGAATGCAAGCAGTTGTGCATGTAGATGATGTCACTTTACAGGTGTTCGCCAGGGCTTCTCTGCTCAAGACAGGCTTTGGTGCCGGCTACATGCAAGACGTTTAATGGAGCACGTAAGACATTGCGTGTGTGTGAGATCATAAAGAACTCACCACCTCCGCAAGCTATGATTGGATTGCTTAAATTGCATCCGCCCATGGACTCCTCCCCTTGAACTTCTGCACTTTACAGTTGTGCATTTGCCCGGACACACCTCTGCTATATCCCGGATAATTATGACAAATAATGACAGTGCAATAACAATGACAAGAAAACAATCGTAATGACAATCTGTGTTGAACTTATAAAAAATCTAAATTTAAAGAAAACAGGATTTTTATCTCGTCATCATCAGATTATATCATCGACATTATACTTTCCGTTTTCCCGTGAAACAGGTTACATAAAGCTGCTTCCCATAATCTTGACCAGCTTGAAACGAGTCTAGGATTTGGGTTGGTCTTCTAGTTTTTATGCTTATTTGTTTGTTTGTTTTTCAGTTTTTATGTGTCCGTCTAAGAGGTTGCATTTGTAAACCTGTGAGAAAATGTCTTGGGGAAAAGTCATTGTATCCTTTGCTATTGTCCTTCCTTAGGCCAAATAAGGATTTGGAAAAGGACAGCTGTACTTGTACACGAAGAAAACGTTGTTTTTGTTACAGTGGAATAGTGAATGAATTTGACACCCGTAAAGCTCGCGCGCACACACACACACACACACACACACACACACACACACACACACACACAAGGCAATTTCAAACACACATAGCATAAGAACGTTTTTAATCTATTACTAATGTGCATAAACGATCTTACTGTTATTGTTATTGTACTGTTGTGAAGCAGCGTGACCTAATGGTTACTGCGGCGGACTCAGAATCTCGAGGTCTTGGGTTCGATTCACTATCACGGTCGTGCTGTAAGTGCCTTGGGAAAGCATTTCATTCACGTTTTCTTCAGTCCAACCGTCCGTAAAATGTGTACCTGGCTATAGGCAGTCGAAGATCTTGTCAGAGTGTTAGTGATCAGCGACTATAAATGGCCGCGACACTGTATGTTTCGCAGGGAGTTGAGAAAGTCCGAGAGTGATCAGGCCTGCTGGGGTTAACAATAGTGTGAATTCGCGTGAGCGAGTATTAGTCTGGATATTTATCACTATTGATAGTGTTTTGGTCAACCACGTGCCCAAGTTAATCTAATTGTTGCACTATTATGCCTCCTTCCGGGTGAGAGCACTTTGCCGTATCTGTGAGTTCGCCTTGTTAGTGCCTCTTATTTATAGATGTACGTTGATGACTGACTGCTTCGATACCAGCCGAAATAGTCGGTCCTGCGCTTCTCTGGGCTTGGCAGGATGTGACGGGTTAAACCGACACCCGCTGCATTTTTCATAGAAAATAGTAGATGGAGCCACCCGATTCGGCTTCTGTGCCACAAGAGTCAAAGGTCAGTAATATTAAGATGCTGTGTAGGTGAAAGTCAAACATGTGATGGAAGAGATATTAATTTATTTTTTTTTTTTTAATGAATGAGCAAAGTGAACGATGAGTGAGAATATCACTTCTATTCAGGCTGTGGTAAAGATTAATGGAGGAAAATATTATGACCGTCTCATGGTTATAAATCTTTATCATCGCTCCGTAGACTCCGTCCACTCCACGTAGTGAAGCAACATTAGAAAATGATAACAGAGATTCCTGAAGTGTGAATAATCTATATTTTCTTAGTACTAGCTGGGTATTCTGGCGCTGCTAGGGAAAGATAAAGGAAGGGGAGGGGGGAGGTTAGGGCAGTCAAATTCATCCCACATCTACATGCATTTATACTGCCCTTTTTATATTAAAATTATTGTAATTAGACTCACAAGGAATCAGTTCTCATAACGTCAACTTGGTAACCCTGAGTTGCAGTGTTTTGCATTACTGTGGCAACTGGCAAGCATGGAACACTGCTTGCTATTTTATGTCAGCCAATGAAAACAGTGTTTACCCTGCCTTTCACCCGTCGCCTGATTGATAATCTCATTCTCTTAGTTTAAGCACTGAAGGTTAACGGTTCACCGACGGACTCTTTCCCGCTGTTGCAGGATGTCTTGCAAAATTTGAGACTCTTATTAAAAAAGATACTGATTTCTATACCGCACAAACCCACAAACAAATCCAGCCAGCAACAGATGTTCAGGTATATTTTTAGATATATGGGCAGATGAAATTACATTTCTCTATTTAGATACAGTGTGTGGGATAACTCTAGCTGTCAGACAATATAATTATTTGAGTTAAGTTTGGAAATAATTGTGATCAGATGGACTTTATCCTCATAAATAGTAGTTGTAAATTACCGCTGCACACTCTCCTTCTTCCGCTTCAGCAGCTGGAGTCGTAACTAAATTATGTATTGACCCCCACCGAGACTTCAAGCCAAGGTATATTACAACTACGGCTTATGTTTTATATCATGTTCTCAGACTCCCATGCAGATCCATACCAGTTTGTTGCCCATGTCATTTCCTTTGACACTGTCATATCCCGGAGAGTTGATCTAAGTCGCTGATTTGACTGCCGTGGTCATGAAACTCGTTCACCACTCTTCTCTCCGGCAACAAGTCTCTACTTTCTTCAATATCTTCTATATATTAATAAAACGCTTCAGCCAAATTTGTGTCACAGATTTCTTGAGAACTATGTAACGTAAAAACATGCAGTTTTCACCTAAATTCGTAGAAAAATACACAAAAGATAACTATACACATCAGTCCTCTTTATTTTTTTTTATCCCTTTTTTAAAAAAAAGAATGTGTATAGCAACGAAATACTATCTCCGATAGATCTTTTCAATCCGTCCGATTCGCCAGTCGTCCAACTTTTTCACGGAGTCTAATGCATTCGTCTATGATGCCTTTCGGTGCTCTAGGTATTCTTTCGCCGCTGGTGCGTTGCCTGCCTGCCCATTTGTAAAATGGGGTGTTAGTCTTGTACTTTATAAATCTGTTGCAGCCACAATCACACTTAATTTGTGCCCCGTCCCTCCATAACCATTTCAATGTCTCTGTGGCAGCTTCTACTGCCATTCTCGTGGTGGATGTGTTTACAGGTTACAGACCTGTAATGGGATTGGACCCGTTTTTCCCCATATGGATTATATTAACATTTTGAGCTGCCCTCTGAACCCAAAGTTTTAGCTTTCACCCAGACCCATACCAGATTGAAGCTCATTATGTGGCCCAAATTTTAAGACCTACCCTATTCTAGCAAGCCCATTGAAATTTTGAGCTTGGTTGCTATTTGTAAACAGAGCCTACATTTTTCACTGATCAACGCCAAACCCCTCTTCTTCCGCCTGAGCACCCCCTTGACCTGGCAGTTCCAGCCCAGGGTTAAATAGTGCCTGGCAAAATAAAGTAAAATGGACACAGTTTCCCATGATATCAAATTTTCCCTCCTGGAGCCCTAATTACTGGAAGCAGGGCAAGCCAAAAGAGGGAAAAAAGGAGATGAAATATAACCCCTAAGTTGTAAGACCCAAAAGTGAAAGTACAACTACAGGCCTGTAACCTACAGTTACATCAGTTCTGTGTATGATGCGGATCCCAGCGTACACCAGGAAACTCCATTAGCTCTTCATATTTCTCATAAGTGAGCCATCAACAGTTGTGTTGAAAGAGCTTACAAGGAAACAGCTGAGAAAGGAAAATAAAGGAGTGGACTGAACTTCACTCCCTAAAGCAAATGTTGGAAACGGGACGTGTATGAAGGAGAAGGCAGAAGTTGTAACCTTGCAGTAAGCGCAAAAGGGATCGACAATCAGATAACAACAAGGACAGTTGGTAAAACGACTCTTTGTGGAGTTCTGAACAGAAGAACTGAACATGTATGGAACTGTCCGGAGTGCAGTAACGTTGTTTCCACAAACAAACAGAGACTTATGTGTGCACAGTGTCTTTGTGACATTGAGACTGAAGGCTACTCGTCATCAGAGCAACAAATGGTGAAACCTGCCTTATTCTCATGAAAGGATAATATTGAGGTATGAAGATGCCAACAGTACCTGGCATTTTGAAATGCAAATTTAAACAGTTCATATAAAATCAGAAAATTGGCCATGGGGAGCGGGGAAAGGGTTATGATTTGAATTTCAAAGGCTGTAGACTCAGAATAGATGAGGCTTAGCCACTGAAGTATAAACTTTGTGGTTGTTGCTAGGTGGCTAAGATTAACCTGTTTACTGAGTAAAAAATCCTAAAATATTAGGTTCTCAAACTCTAGCAGGTTTAGTGGCATTTTTCATTGTGCCAAAATTTGGAGGAAGAGTTCAACAACATGTGTGGAGAGTATTTTGGCATGAGACCCCTAAAATAACTTATGAGGGGTATAAAACCTTATACAGCCAACAGTGAAAAAAACATTGACATCTTCATACCTACAATGATATGTTTGGATTTTACATCTATATCTTACCATAATAGATGACACATGACACATTTGGTAGCAGTCATGTCTTAAACTACGTAAAGTACTCGTTATCGAAATCGAGAATGATTACTGGGTACCGCATCGATACGTGGGAATCGCCCCAACATTCCTGCATAACTATACGTTGACGGCATGATATTATGTGGACAGTGATAAAATTTCCACCATTGTGTCTGACATCTTGCATCACCCTCTATGTGCTTTCTTTAATCAGTGGGCAGCTTTATTCTGGACAGAAAAAAACAAAACAGCACTGCCAGCGTTACCTGTTGTTTAATCTATGTTTGCGTAAACACGCACCATCTCTCTTGTACATCTGCAGGATCAGACCAGTCCACTTCTATATTTTCCCGTTGCCACTTGAAAATCTTTTCAAAGACCGAGACACCTTGATCCAGAAAAGTCTCTTTATTTTGAGCTAGTTATCATCTAAACCTTGATAATACGATACTTTAATCACCCCATGATGTGACGCACGAGGAATCAAAAATCGTGACAGCCTGTGACCTAGATTTTGACTGACATTGGCGCTATCACACGGAATCACACTTTATGAGACGCTGGTCTCTCTTAAGACAGAGTGTCGAATTTTTCACGGTCAACATCCCGTGAGAATATTTGTATAATCCCTTATGAATAATTGTTTAAGTACCCTAATTGTCATGATCTGTTAATTGTTCTTTCTACCGTTTGTTCTAGCTTGGTCTACCCCTGTCACGATTTCATGTTTGAAAACTTGTGTCTCTCAAAGTTTTTGCGTACCGCTAGTCTCGGTTATAATCACACTATCTATACCAAAGAAACAAGAGATGAATGGGGAGCGGAATGTTACTGTGGCCTGTCTAGTTTTACCTCATCTAACCTCTTAAACTTGAAATGAAGAGCAGTCCTTTATTTTGACCCTTTCGAGTGTTGCCAAAGGTGTTGAAGGAGAAGGGCGTGCAGGGAAGTCTCTTCAGTGGGGTCGAGCTATTGGAAAAAACCTTGTTGGTACAGCCCGGCCTCGAATAAATTAATCAGGTCAAAATATTTTTTTTTTAGATCTATCACGAGTTCAATGCACTCCCATTCGAGGCAATTCCTGCCCTGGCGATCACACAGTATTATTAACCACGAAGGCCAAATCACTCAATAGCTCTCTCAGCTCCCCATGAAAAATACATCACTAGCTGCTGCCTTTTTGGAGACACTGACATCTAACAGATATAATCAGACCGTAGTGTTTGCACCCTGTGTCGCATGCATGCAATATTTAATAGAGGGATGGCCTAAAGCTAAGAAATTATGAATGAAATTCTTCCCCAGAGCATAGATTACAACATGATCAAAGTGGAAATTTAGATTTTAACCTTTTCATCTTGAGTCCAGCCTTTTAAAAGCTAAGGCTCCCGATCGTCTACACTACTCTACGCCAAAGCCGGCCAGTACTGCCATCATGCGTTCATAAACTTAAGTTCCATTCACGTAAACTTGATCTGGGTTTGATATTGATATAAAATCAAAGTGAAAATTCAGACTTTAACCTTTTCATATTCAGTCCAACCTCTTAAACGATTAGTCTACCGAACGTCTCCGCTACTCTACGCCAAGTTCGAGCAGAACTGACATCATTATGAAAGCAATTCATAAACTTTTAAGTTCTGGGCCCGTAGGCACAACCCTTATGTTAGTTAACGCAATACGGTAACCACGGGAAACTCCCAAACATTAGTAATGATTACTGTAGTTAACGTATGGATTATGCATACGGCCTCTACTCACGTAACCTTGATCTGAGTTTGTTAGCTATTTTTAGAAAAACTGATCTAGATCTGAACTGTCGCAATTTTGAAAACTTGATCTGAACTTTAATTTGTAGATATTTCAGTTTAGTTCACATCGATCTCGAAAATCAAAAGCGAGTGCCGATGTCAAAAACTTGAGGGAACTGAACTACTCAAGTTTCATGGAACTGAGCTAAACTTTATCTTAGGGCTTCCCCCTCCCCCCTCCCCTTAGGAAACTGAAGTTGATCTGAACCGCTTTTTAATGAACTTGCCCAACACTGCGCTACGCTGACACCGTCTTACAAGCCCTGAAGCCCTGGGAAATCGGATAATTATTCACTCCGCAAAGAAACTGAAAGGAAAAGATGAATGAGATTCTTCGTAAGGTACTGCCTTCATAAGCCCTAGAATCAAGTGTGAATTCATATTATTTATGGGTGTGTGTGTGTGTGTGTGTGTGTGTGTGTGTGTGTGTGTGTGTGTGTGTGTGTGTGTGTGTGTATGTGTGTGCGTGTGTGTGTGTGTGTGTATGTGTGTATGTGTGTGTTTTTTTGTATGTGTGTGTATGTGTATGTGCTTGTGTGTGTGTGTGGGGGGGAGGAGGGGGGGGCGCGTGAGTGTACCGATGCCAAAGTGTATAGGTGGGTGGATAAATTATTGTCATTATTATTTACACAGTAGAAAAGTATCTAATCTTATGCTCAGTTGTATCTAGAGTAGCTGAGCCTAATAAGGTTATTATTATTATTATTATTATCGACAAAAAATAAGGAGTGGCTTTAGGTAAAGTACATTCTTAGGGAACACATGGCAACAACGGTTGGTGTTTGGTTTTTTTGTGTTTTTTTTTAAGTAGTTAATAGATAATAGAATGTTATTTTGCCCCTGCCGAAACCAGTATTTATTTTAACAATATATTAGTAACTTCATCATAGTTTCTCATGTACTTCCATATCCGTGTATCTCCTTAGTCCTTACCTTACCTTCCCTTAACGAACCTCTTTACTTTCCTTCAAACTGCACTTTAGCTTAGCAACTACTAGATCCAGTTACACTTTTCACACTAAACATGCAAGAAGTGTCGCAATGGACGGATGTTTCACATTTCATTCATCGCAACTTTTTACCGTTGAGAAATCCAGTTGTACCGGTGAGAAATCCAGTTGTACCGTAGGGAAACGACTTCGGAGAAAAATAGGATTAGCTCCGGGAACAGGAGATATGATTGGTTATAAAGAGTGCTATGGATCAAGGAAGTAAACTGAAACGATCATATGATATATGGAGACGCCTTAACGCAGCTGATCCAAATCAGTTATTTCAGAACATGCGGAACTAGGTACCTTTGTACTTAGATAATGCTCTTTATAGAGCGGTTTATCTTTGATCCTATAGCAGACATAGACCGCTTTATTTGATATGTTTCCAGATCATGCTTACTGATTTTAACGGCTTATAGGTTGAGGTAAATGACGATGATGTCTGGCGTGTTTTGTGTTATTTAAAGAGAGATGAGAAAGTGTCTATAGGGCAAACAATGGAATTACGTAATCTGGTGAAGACGTCATCGCATTACATAATCCCTGGGATTAACCCAGATATTACATAACCAGGCAGTGGTGCATGACTCATTCAGTTACATAATAGAGCATTGTCAAGGTGTCAAACTATTGGTACACATAATACCCTCAAACAGTGTATGCACGTGCGAACGCTCGACCAATTCGGTACTGAAAAATTAAGCTGACTGCGTCCTGGCTAACGTTTTTTGGCAATATCTCAGAAACTGAGCACCTCTGAACCTTAAATTTTGCATAACTTCCTAACTCATTTTGTCTGTTCCATTTCATATTTTGAAAATAGGTCGACAGCAAAATAAAGAATTTTTCTTCAAAAAAGCATAGAAAAATCGATAACACGTCATACAAGCATACCATGACCAGTTATACAGTACCTCGACGGAAATAGACGTATAAAGAAAACCGAGGTTCACGTCGTGCTCCGTGAGGGAAATCCCCCAAAATGTACACACCACCAAAATAATGCTAAGAATAAGGGTATGATACAGTCTATGTTTTGATTGTTGTGTTTGAGCAATTGGTCAGAAATGTAGTGTTTTCTCAGTACTGTGTTGTCGATGATAAACCATCAATAACATAAATAGAGCCTGAATGTGTTGGAATCTTGCCAGTGGTTGACATGTTCAGCTAATATCATTCTCGTTCTGTCCTGTTCTTTAACTATGCTTGTCTATCTATCTTTCCTTTGTATAGCAGAATATGACCTTAATCGTACCAACGTGTTCGTCCTCAACTTAAAACTGATAAGAAAAGTAGTTTATTGCAGTATTATAGTGTAACACTTTTTACCGCCATTTCTGTAAAGTGTAATAAGTTTTTAAAAATCAGAAGTTGGATGCTATCTAGGTATTATATCGACGAGACTATCTTTGGTAAGGAAACATCATTTATGTTTAAAGTGAGGACAGGAATGGAAAACCCTATGAAGCGATGTAGGAAAATATGTGTAAATGTAGACTACTCACTCATTCATTCATTCATGCTGACAGGTGGAAATTTGATGTGTTGTGACGTCATTTATGTACTGTAAAACTATGGCATGATCGATCACTGGTCCGCGGCGCATATTTTATATAGTTCAAAGAAGAAATTTTCTTTATTTCCACAGCAACACAACCACAAAAATAATTTTCGCAATAGACAGACTGGGTCTGGAGTCCATGCAAAATGTGGACTCCATAGGGGCACCCGTTCCAGAGATATTTGCTAGGATGTTGGCTCATATATTTTGAATTGCACTATAGTTATCTCACTGAACATACCTAAAGACAATGAGGCTTATAATAATGCCTTTCGACACTGTTTTGTCCATGTTTGAATAGTCGGGAACCCGTTAACGACATCTGTCAAATCTGGCAAGTTGGGTGAAACAGCATCCACCCCC
>JAWQUT010000004.1:6713977-6768467 GCA_033807755.1 Ellobium chinense
GACGTGGCAGAGACAGACGTGCACTTAATATGACGTTTCTTGGCACTACGATTATACAAACAAATAATTACATATGAAATTCACATCTAATTCTATTTCGTAACGTGCAAAAGGAACATAACACCAGGAAATACCATGCGTATGCCTAACTCAGCTCTAACTGTTCAAAAGAGACCCGAATTTTAAATAAAAGCTCTCTATTATCATCTTGTTCCTAATCATTACAATATGGTTAAAGAGCCTAAAGGAGATTTGAGCGAGTGGGTGGTTAAGTAAATTTCAAAATACCATCTGTTACTAAAGTAATATCGAAGCTATGAACAGTTGTTTACCTGGATTGATTTAAATCATATGTTGCGGCTGGTGGTAGTTTTTTTTTTGATGTTGTTGTTTTTTTGGTGTTTTTTGGTGTTGTATTTTTTTCGTGCACACACCCCCGCCTCTTCCACTCCCACTCTAATAAAACAACGGGACCGGCTGGCCTTGACAGCTTCTCATCCATCTTTGCGTCCACCTACAATTTTGGATTATTTCCTCTTCCTGTTCCTCCTCCTTCTCCTCCTTCTTCTCCTCCTTCCTTCCCTCCATCTCCTCCTCCTTCACACTATCACTGAAACACTGAGGCTGATGAGGCGTGGCCGAGGGTGAGGATGAAAAGTTAATTAATTATCCAAAAGCCCTGATCAAAGAAACTCCAGTAAAATCTGGGATGCCAGAAATTTTAGACGGAAGAAAGACGAAAGAAAGATGGTATTCGGAGGAGGGGGGGAGGAGGGGGAGATGGGGAGGGAATGGGAGGGATGGGGGNGGGATGGGAGAGATGGGGGGAGGGAGAAGAGAAAAGAAGGAAGAAAGCAAAAAAAGACATGGATGGAAAAGAGAGGACGAAAAGCGATTGAGAAAGAAAGTAAAATGAGAAGTGATGGAAAGTCTTTGTTGACCTGAGTATAAGGTCACCATGACATAGTACCTGTGCATAATTATATTGACAATAGAGTAAGATTATGGGTGTATGAAAATGTCTCCTCTGCATATGTACATGAAAAAGTATCGTGTGTGTGTGTGTGTGTGTGTGTGTGTGTGTGTGTGTGTGTGTGTGTGTGTGTGTGTGTGTGTGTGTGTGTGCGGGTGTCTTACTATATGTGTGTGTGTGTGTGCGGGTGTCTTACTTTATGTGTGTTCCTTATTTTTCCACTGCTGCCAAGACAGATTTCCTCTGTGTACGAAAAAATGCATGTGCTTTAAAATTATTCATTGTAACAAAAACAAATTATGGATATCTTACCGCAGTAATAATTGCATTGATTCTGCATTTGGAATCCTATTTAGGGCCCATTCAGCACCAATGCACTAATGTAATTCTTACGATGGTAAGAGATCCAGGCGTTAATGAACAAGATGATAAATCTTAAGCCGTAACATTTGTGTGGTTCTTCCTGTCCCAGTCATTCATCATACCTGCTTAGATAGGTGCATATAAAATGTGTGGACTCAGAATAGGTGAGGTTTAGTCACTCAAGTATAAAATTTGTGGTTGTTGCTAGGTGGGTAAGACTACCCTGTCTACTGAGTGAAAATGACTAAAATATTAGGTTGTCTGCTTCACTGCCTAAGTTCTCAAAATCTAACTGGTTCAGGTGCATTTTTCTCTGTGTCAAAATATGGAGGAAGAGCTAAACAACATATTTGGAAAGTATTTTGACACGGCACCCCAGGATAAGTTAATGAGAGGTGTAAAACCTAATATAGCCAACAGTGAAAAATACATTGGCATCTTCATACCTAAAGGCTCATCTGAATACCCAGTCATGCTGGAATTGCAGGCAAAGAGAGAGCAGATCGGATGGGTGGAAATGCTGAGATACAAGGAGCATTGCATTTGGGAGAAAGAGCTATCTTAACGGTCATCGCATCTCGAATAAAAATTTCGATTGAAATGTCCCAATTGACTTATCTCCTGCTTATGTTAGTCTAATTTCATATATGCTCTGAAACCAAGTTTTAAGTGAGATGCAAGCCTAGACTGTAATTTTCAAGCCGTGTTGAGACACTGATATTTTTTTCCATTGGACAGGAGAAGTACTTCAAGGGGACCAAATGCACTGTATGTCTTTATCCCATGACTTAAGTGGACCTTGTTTGTTGAGGGGGGTATGATAATATGTAATCTGATGATAATAAACATACTGGGAGCAAACAAAACAAAATGAACATAGACGTTTCATTTACCCCATAAAGAAATTATTTTACAATCCATGTAGTGTAATATATTTCATTCATAATACATATAACCATTTTAAAGCTATATATCTTATACATATCAATACATAATATTACCCATAGAATTCATAATAGTGTCGTAGCTAGTCGCTGCAGAACAGCATCTGGTCCCCCCCCCCCCCCCCCCCCCCCCCCCCCCCCCCCCNCCCCATCCGACATTTTTTGTGCTTCTTCCTGTTAACCCATAATTTCTGAGAGGACCTTGCAAAAGTCTAAGTTCATATTCTGACAACCATATCCACATACACACATACAAGCCATCTTTTCTCTCATCCATCTGTCCATCAATCCTTCCCACCCACCAACTTATCAGCTGTATTCACATGATTTCCCCAGCTAGTATGTAACATGCTTCCGGTTGAACGAAACATTTTAGCAGCCAGGGCAACAATACATAAAACAAAACTACTGCAAAACAAAAATATCGCCAACTTCAGTTCACGTGACTAGGCCATGTCAACGACTTGTCAATGTCAACAGAAGACACTGTGTTGACTGCCCTTTGCTTGCACACAGTTTTGTGACGCGATATTCTATTAGAATCATTTTAAATATCTTTCAGTAGAGTACAACGCCAGTCAAGCTAAATTCCGAAAGGTTTTGACTTCACAGCAACCAGTTTCGGTTTATATTTAAAGAAAAAATAACCATTATCAGATACAACCAAAACTAACTGCGTAAAGTCAGAGCTTTTCAGAAATTAGCGTAACCTACATGGCATTTTGCTGGAATTGGCCTTTATCAAATAACTGTTTATTATTGCCTTTGTTGACCTAAAACATCGTATTATAGAAATCAGTCAAAGATAAATTCTGGTATCAGTTTGTTCAATATTAGGCCAGTTCATGTGACAATATGAACGGTGCTCAATGAACGTCGTCAAACACTTAAGAACGTAACAATCAAATGATGAACTTATTGAAAATGGATGCGTCAGATCACGTGGGTCTCAAGAGTTGTATTTCTTTGAATTACAACGTTAGGTGTAAACACTAACGATACATTTGACGGAGTTGTTTCCCGGAAATTCTAATATGGACCAAGGTACACGCAGACATTCTTTGTTTAAAATTTAAGAGTTTATATAGACTTCTTGTGTGTGTTGTTGTTTTGGTTCTTTTTTTGTCTCAGACAAAAATATGTTGTTCTTAAAGTTCCAAAACTAATAGTCCGTGATGATGTCAAGTTGTAATATTAATGTGAAGTAGAGTTGTACACCAATGAGGAAGTTTATCCATCTTTAGGACGTAAGTCTCGTTTTCTCATTGACGGATTATTTACATTGTCAAATTGCTAAGGTTTCCCTGGCAGTGTGGTCAGCTAAACCAAACCAAAAANCTCAAAAATGACAAATAGTTAAGTAATCTCCCATATGGTTAAGTCTGAAGGTTTTGACTGCGCATGTTTTTTTGATTTTTTTTTCATGGCGTAAAACAAAGTGCCAAGAAGCTTGGCACCAGCCTGAGAACAATGTTCCACAGTCTTCTACTTAGTATCTGTAGAAAGGAAACCGAAGAGGGTTACTCTCTTAAAGCTGTGTCACTTGATCGTTACTGTTGAAAGACAAATGACCGTGGGTATTGACTTGACACAGGTGGATTTGCTTTCATAGTTCAAATGCCAGTAAAGTGGTTTTTGTTGTTTTTTTTTTTCACTATAACGTTTGGAGGGACAGTAAACTGTCGATCTGCAAATATTTTACTCATAAAGTTCGGAGAACAATATGAACCGTGCAGCTGAATTCAGATTTGGTGAAATATCTCATCGTGTCTCGCCTCTCCTTGTATACCCCGCGCGGCCCTTCAAAAGTGATGAAACTTTTAGAGAAAGGAAATGACATTATGACGTAGGTTTGTGAATGCCCATGCTGTAATGTTATTATTATCCAGATATAAAAACTGACTGTAAAATCTTCCTCTCTTCTCAAATTTGAGTAACTGCGCATTGACGGTGGGAACTCTTACCAATAACTGTATGTTGAACGACTCGACTAAGAGTGCCTTCAGTACCGATGCACTACAGTAATCTCTACGATGGTAAGAGATCCTATCGTTAATACGCAAGATCTCAGTAATTAATACAGTAAATCACGATCTCAGTACTTGTTTTAGACAAACTTTAGATTGGCTATCTAGCCCAAAAGGGAATGTATGTACCTTTAAGTGGAATTGTATACGACATCTTTCACGCCACCTTTAAGTGGAATTGTACACGACATCTTTCACTCCACTTTTAAGTGGAATTGTATACGACATCTTTCACTCCACCTTTAAGTGGAATTGTATACGACATCTTTCACTCCAAATGGAAGGACAGGATATTCATAATAATAATATGACAACTTTTTCTTTCCTCGATTACTTATCAGTCTGGGAAATCTGCATTCCGGGGCAAAGGTGGATCTAAGTTGATTCAAAATATTTTCCACAGCTGTCAGTGTCAGTCTGTAGTAGCTTGATAAGTAAATGTTTAGTGACAATTTTATGCAATAGTTCCGGTCAAAATGACGACTGTTTTGACAAGACATGTCTTCGTATGCACACACAGACTTTAATCACATTTTTTGTTTTAGCGTAATGCCCCCTGGTCTTGCTTTGACGTTCAGAATGGTCATTACTGAAAACAAGTTTATTAAGCTTGGTGACCAAAAGTTACCACCAATGCAGATCTAACCCAAACAAAAAATTTACCTGGAAGTCAGTGTGACCTAACAAGCAAGTTAAGGGGATGAATACAACAATTCCGTATCAGGAAGTCCAATGACCCAATTTTGCTTTTAAAATAATTACAAGTAAGGTTAGCTTTTACCACAGTTTGTCATAACGAATCTTTAGGGTTCATGGCCCACTGGGTTTCTGAAGCATTTTGATGTTTTGGCGGGAACAGGATGTTGACATGGGCTATTTTAGTAATTTAGAAATAATTTGTCAAAATCAGGACCAGTTTTTGTTCTCAGTTCGCAAAGGTTTTGAACAGAGGCGGATTTATGCGTCTGTCGGATGGGTCCTGGATGAAAGCCCTGCGCTTTTTGGATAAAAGGGTGAGGGTGGGGGAGGGAGTGGCCGGAAATTGAAATGAATATTAGAGTCACAGAGGTGGATTAAAGGCAAAAAAACGAGGTAGTTNGGGGGGGGGGGGTAGGAAGGACAAGAGAGAGCTCGGACGAATGTTATTTTTCTGTATTGTTTTTTTTTTATTTTTTTATGTTATTAAAAGTCTTGCCACAAATTTGACCATCTCATGGTACCGCCAAACCCTGCTCTGCAGGGCTCCATAATACAAAAATTTGTAGCAGAGTTACTGATATTCTCTTTCTCTCCTTCGTTTTCGCTCGCTCTCTCTCTCTCTCTCTCTCTCTCTTTCTCTCTCTCTCTCTCTCTCTCTCTTTCTCTCTTTCCCTCGCTCTCTCTCTCTCTCTCTCTCTCTCTCTCTCCCTTTCTCTCCTAGGTTTTTATCTCATTCCTCTCTGTTTGGACGAAATGATCGGGCTCTAAATTGTAGCTTTTTTGGGTACTCTATCTGAACGTCAATCAGTTCACATCTACCTCAAGATTCATAGCCGAAATGCCATTCCAAAAACCACGAAGAACTGGTCTCATCTGAAAACTACTCAGATTTCATGGAACTAAGCTATCATAGGTCTTTTTTTTCCCCTTAGTGAACTGAACTTGATCTGAACTGACTTTTTTTGTGTGTGTGAACTTGCCCAACCTTGCTGCAGAGTTTTGCCCTACCAAATGCGAGTAAGGCCTGTTCTACATGAGAGGTAAGCTGGAGTGACCTATCCAGAACATAGACCTGAACGAAGTTACTTATGTGATCTGGATAGGCAACAAGCTTCCTTGAACGCGGGACAAACCCATAGTGAGTTTTCTTAGTCCAGACCCTTGGAGAGCTGCAATCCATTCCTTCCATAGTGTCTTTCTCTCAGTCTTTAGAATTTATCTCTGGGAAGCACACGGTGGAGGAGTGAGTAGAGATCCTGGAGTGTCCAGTGAGGTCTAAGAGAGTTCATAGTTTCTTCTACCACCACTTTCACACCACCGAACAAACTACAGCAACTACAGCTACTCATCACCATAACCACCCACGCTACTATTACCGCCACCAGCACGACAGTAACAACAAGACTTATCCTTCTCGTCATTATCATCACCTTGGCGAACAACGTTCACCACTACCACATCCATCATCACCACTATCACTTAATCACAGCAATAACACCCTACTCATCATTACAACTTCCTACACATCGCCGCCACAACCACCACCACCACCGCCACAACCATCACCACTACTACCACCACCGACGTTCACACCTTGGCAACATCTTCCAAATCTCTACCGCCTTCATCATTACTACAGGTACTGCCACCACAATCACCTGTACCACGACTGTCACAGCAACAGCATCCTACTCATCACCAAAACCACCAGTCCGCTGTCACCATCACCACTATCATTATCATTACCATTTCCACCACCACCGCCTCCTCCACCACCACTATCACCAGTGCCACAACTTTCACAGCTACAACACCCTGGGCTTATTCACCAGTATAACTGCCACTACTTCTAACACTACCATTACCATTTTCACTTCCATTATTACCAAGATCACAACATCATACACATCACTACAACCACTTAGATTGCCACCATCACCATTATCAGAGCTACAAGAAACTAGGCTATTCATTTCTACAAATACCCATACTACTACTACCTCCACTACTACTACAATCTCTACCATTACTGCCACCTCCAGCAACAATGCCACCGCTTTCACAGTTATCAGCATCACCACTATGTTGTCACCATCATCTTCACCACCACCACCACCATCAACAGCAGCAGACTAGCACTATCTCCTCTACCATCGATACACCTCCTCCACCACCCCACCCCACCACTACCACCACTACCATCACCATTATCATCATCACAATCACTATCATCTCCATCATTACCTCCATCACCGGAATCATGACATGACAACCATTTCTATTATCACCTTCATCACTACTACAACCTCCTCCATTACTTCAAACTCCACCACCTCCACCACTATCCCACCACTATCTCCTCCACCACCACTATCCTCTTCACCACCACTACCTCTACCACCACTACTACCTCCTCCTCCACCATCACCACTACTACACCCATATCATCACTATCTCCTCTATCACCCCTACCTCTTCTACCACCGCTACCTCCTCCACCATCATCACTATTATCAACCCCACTACCACTATCTTCTCTATCACCACCACCTCTTCCACCACCACTACCTCCTCCTCCACCATCACCACTATTACCACCCATACCACTACTATTCTCTCCACCACCACTACCTCTTCCATCACAACTACGTCTTCCACTTTCACCGCTTCCACCACCCCTACCACCACTATCTCCTTCACCATCATCACTTCCACCACTCCCACTACCACTATCCTCTCCACCATCACCACTGTTACCACCCCTACCACCACTATCTTTCCACCATCACCACTAATACCAACTACTACCACTCCTACCACCATCTGCTCTATCACCACTACCTCTTCCACCACCACTATCCTCTTACCACCACTACCTCTTCCAACACAACTACCTCCTCCTCCTCCACCATCACCACTACCACCACCCCCCACCACCACTAATACTTCTTCCACCTCAACTACCTCCTCCACCAACCCCACTACTTCCACCTCCACCACCAATATTATCTTCACCACCACTACCTCTTCCACCACAACTACCTCCTCCACCATCACCACTATTACCTCCCCCATCACCACTATCTACTATATCACCACTACCTCTTCCACCATCACCACTACTACCACCTCCACCACTACTATCCTCTTCACCACCACTATCTCTTCCACCACCACCACTTCTACTTCCTCCTCCACAACCAATACTTCTTCCACTAACATTCTAGGCCTATCACTACAAGCGCCACCACCCTCACTAGCACCTTCACCACCACTACTAACACTACCACCGCGAGCACATCAACGTCATATTCATACACATCACTACGATTTTCTACTACCATTACCAAAGCCATACCATCTTAAGTCTTTTCTTTGTAACTGTTACCTCTACCGTATTATCTCTACCACCCCTACCACCTCCACCACAACTACCAAAACTATTAAAGGAACAAAATTAATAAATTCTCAGCAGCAAGAACACCAGTACCACAGTGACAACATCAATGACAAGAACATATTTTTTTATTATTTGCTACCACTTGTCTTATCTACAACAATATTTTCCTGTATTTCTCTATTAAATTTCCTTTATTTCTTTTCACTTGTTTTTGCTCTGGCGCGCAGTAGAAGGACATGGAGACAGGTGCTCTATTCCCAAGCAAAGAATCGGTATTCCCCACCCCCACCCCCCATTNTCGGAGACTCAACTGTGGCCAGTGCATTATTAATGTACACGTTATTAAGTTAATAGTACCCCCTTGGTAATCATTGTACCCCTTCAAAATCTATATCTCGATCCCTTCGTTTCCCCATTGTCAGTGGCAACGGACCATTCTAGGTGTGTATTATTATTACTGCGTGTGTGTGTGAGTGAGTTTATTTGCATGTAGAAACCTTTGACATTAGCGAAAATTAGTACTTTTCAGCCGAGTGAAGATTTTAGTGTAGTCTATAATATTAAAAAAAAAAAAAATTAACAGTCTTCATTATTCTTTGGGTGGTTACAAAGAATAATTATTTATGTTATATAATTTAATGTATTTTACTGGCATGTGTTGATATGCTTAAAAGACATTTAATAAACAGCAGGTTGTTGTTGTTGTTGTTGTTGTTGTTGTTGTTGTTGTTGTTGTTGTTGTTGGTTTTGAGTGTGTTTGTGTTCATCATCTTCTTAAAGAGGGAGCGGGAGAGGGACATGAGCTGAAATCGATCAAAAATAGAAAGGTGGGAAGGAATTTTTCATCATCGAACTTCCGTGACTAACTCTGGGACCAGAGTCGATATCTTGGCGACTCACCTCCACCCACCGGGTAAACAAACTACTCATCATCAATGCCATACATTCATTCATCACACCACCACCCTCACAAACAACCATCACCAGTTGCTATAAAGATGATGCAAAACTAGGAGCAGCCCATCCCTTAATGCTCAACTCCCCCTCATCACTATCTGCATCATCATCGTTAACATTTTCATCATCCCCTCCTAACAACAGCAGCTAGACTTGCATTACAAGCATTTGCAGAGCAGCGCCAAGGTGATTTTCAGCGGTGAAGCGGCACGTAGACTAGTTTTCCTCCCTGTCACAACGTGCGAACTTTACGCCGCGTCTCTGGCTACCGTAGTACGAGGCACTGATTGTGGGATTTACTTCTAGTAGCTCCCCGCTTGATCACATGTGAGAACTAGCAGAGTATGGGGTCCAAGTTTACCACGTTACATTAAAATGGGGGGAAACGCCGGGAGATGGCTGATTTAAGATAACGATTAAAACATGCAAGGATCATATAAGTTTTTAATTTTATTTCATATAATACATTTATTATCAAAAGTGTCCTGCTTAATAGTGTCATGCGAATGCATGGGAAAACATAGGATTTTTTTTTATCTTATTTTAGAGTTGATTTCAAATCAGTCACTCAATAGCTTAGTTTTGATTTCGTTTAAATTGATTGCTGACTGTGGTGTAAGACACTTGATCTCAACTCTGGGTTATACTGCAAACATTGATACAGTACTGTAAATCGAAAAAATTAGCAAGTTAAACCTGTCTCTATCTGACAAACAAACAAACAAAAAATAAAAAGTCAAATTTAAAAGTACGCATTTTCATAGATTCAGAAAATTTGTCAGAGGACCAGACATTTGTATAATTCAAAGCCTAAATTTAAAAGAATGCTTGTGTGAGAAGGTAAAACAGCGAACTAAAACTGGGGAAAAAACAGGCAGAGAAATGAGTGGAGGGTGAGGGAGATGTCGATGCAACACGGTTTGTATATAAAACACTAGGAGACAAGCATTATGACAACAGCAGGACTGATAAAATCAAGAAAAGTTGGGGGTCATGAGATCAAAGCTCTGTACATGCAAATTTGGAAATGTCTAATTAAATTATGAATGAAGTTGGTATTATGTTCCAACTACTGTCTAGAAAAAACATGACGTATATTATTGGGAGAGGGCGGGANGGGCTAATGAAAAGATGATGAATGCAACGAGATGATAATCCCACAAAATTAACATTTCAATATTATATAAAACCGAGGGACGTATGAGAATATTATGATCTTTTCTTTATTAATTTTTAGAAACACGCAAGAGGCAATATTGTGGCAGCGCCGCGACTCGTGAATGGATTTCATGAAAATGATACAATTGGAACACCGTAGAACCCCTCGCTCTCTCTAAAGTTGTGACAGAGCCACGGAGTCAGCATAACAAAACATCGGACCCTTTCGTTTGGTTTCACTATGAACGACCAATCGACATTTCTTACAATTAGTAAGTGCATGCGTCAGTTACTTATCGCCCACTTCCGGTTCGCTCGTCGCGGATTGGCTAAACCTCGCTGTCCGTCAGCTATTTATCAATGAACTAGCGCCGCCCCTTCGTAGTATAAGTTAAAGCGCGCCTAGATGTGAAAGATCATTTAAACTTCAGTTACAGACAGTATAAAAGAGACCTTAGGCTTCATTGTTCTTCAGAACTTTCCTGTCGTTGAGCCACGAACATTGCGAAGTCATCATTCTCCAGTAAACTTGTTTAATTCAGCACGACTACACGTGAGCGCCTTTGTCTGGATACGGGACTTGAAGTTATACTGTTGTTATTACTACCCTAAGAATCTGGAACGGATTCCATCACAAGGAACGGACCACGTCGACTTACCACCGCTAGAAACGAGAGGTCCAGCATTTAATAAGGTTCGTGTTTACATATTGTTGTGTGTTGATAGGGACGCTGTATGAAGTAAGCAATAATCAGCTGATTTGGCTTAAGAAGTTAAGAGGTAGGGCAAGCACTGCGAAACGGGCATAGGTTTCTCTGTTAGCCCGTTACTATTGTTAGGAATATAGATACTTACTAAGGTCAGTAAATGTAAATCTCATTAATAACCCGTTTATTACTTTCACTATTTAGTCATAATCATAAAGCGTTGCTGTTCTTAGCTAACTATGGTATTGTCATTGTTTACTCTCGTCACTCTTCAACTTCCTCTCGCCTTATTTTTTTTCTCCTTTTTCTTCTCTAATTCCTCCTCCTCCCTCATCTCTTTCTTTCTCTATTGTTACCTTTTCAACATTATCCTCTTACGTTTTGTTTGTGTTTTTGCGGCTTCTTTTGACCACTGGTCTTTTTGTTTTCTTCATTTTTTTTCCTCACTTCTTTATTAAGTGATCAGGATTCGTTCATTTTTACTCATTTATTCATTGTCTTCTTTCATTCTCATTCTCTCATTACCCGGCCTCTTTGCCTCTTTCCTTCCTGTCTGTCTGTCTGTCTATCTGTCTGTCTCTCTCTCTCTCTCTCTCTCTCTCTCTCCCCCCTCCCTCCCCCCATATTTCTCTCCTCTCACCCTCCATCTCAGTCTTATCATCAGTCACAAACTGTGCCACATACCTCCTGCGCCTCCCACACCTTGTCCCCTATTCTCAAAGTTTATTGAGCAGAGACACGCGTAAATCATGTTACAACAGCACGTCTTCATCGATACATCGATTGGGGTTTTTTTTACCCTTTCTCTATGCGCAGTAGATCACCCACCAAGGGCTTTGCTCTCAAGACATACCGGCCTAAATTTATCGTTCACACGGGATATTAAAAATATGGAGTAGGGCACACTCACAATGAAGAAGGAAAGAAATGAAAGAAACAACAGACGTCCATGTGTAGGCATGCTCTTGTGGGATGAACTTTTATCAAAGCGCTCCATTGTCGCTAATCTTTAGGGGATCGTTTTAACCTTTTTTGGGAATCGTTCCTGTTGTCGTAAATCTTTAGACGCTTCTTTGTTAAATGCACAGGCAAACGTCAAATTCGAAGGATGAAACGTGACCATGTCGTGAGAATCGTTTTATTTCACTTTTTCAATCTCTTTAATTTTCCGTTTCTTTTATAATCCGTGTTTTTTGGGGGCTAAGATCGCATGTCGATAACTCTGATGCAATCATTGCCGTCTTTTCGTTGCATTTAGCAGATGATTGAAGTTAGATAGCAAGTCGTTGTGAAGCAGAGATGATAATATCATAAATATTGTTATCAAAGGTCTTTGTGAATAATGATTTGGAATCTCTAGCTAAGATACGCGCTCTTATAGCATCATACTTTGTTATAGGGCAGATTGTATGGAATTAGATGTCGAGACTGAGATTGCAGTTGAAGCCACACATCATCTTTCTTTCTCTTTCTCTCTTTCTCTCTGCATTCATCTTTGTAGTGTGAGCATTTCTTTGTCTCAGTTGATTTCACATTCGTATTCAAACTTCAGATGCTTCTATTGATTTGCCCCTTTACCCGCAGTAGAATACATGTATAGTAAAACAAGATATTTGCTATGGTGTCCGCTAACAGAAGTCTCAGCAGATGGTGTCAATCAGTAGTTACCAGCCAATAACAGCCGTGAAGGTAGTTTCTCTAATGCTGTCGCTTCTGGGGTACCGTCTCTTACGATATTCTGGTAATCCCTGATATAAACCATCTTCATTATGCAAGTGAAACATTGTACATGCACGCCGGCTTGTCACCGCGCTAGGCGGCATTTTTTCCCCTTCTTGTCGGCCCTGGGTGATCAGTCAACTTCAAGTGTTACAAAATGTATTGTATTTTAATGACATCTCCAAACCCTTTGATGATTTACGTCACTTGATTTTTCTTGTTTTTCTTCTGAAGTGTTAAGAAACAGTATGGGATTTAGAGCCTGCTGTGTGAAGTAAGGTGTAAAAAGTTATAAACTTAGCCATTCGGGTTTCGGGGCTTTTCTTTTTAATCGTTCTATCCTTAAGCGTGTCTAACATAAGGAGTTGTTGTTTTGTTTTTTTCTTAAACACGTACCCGCCATGCAAGAATTTTGCTGCAATATCCCAACAGTCTAGACAGACATGCATGGTTGGAATTTCAACTCTTGAATGCTTTGGTTTTGTTTTGTTTTTTTAATATTTCCATTTCCTGCGAGCCAATAAATTTCAATTATGTTGGGGGAGGGTGGATCCCCTTTCTTGTGCCAAAGGAATATTTTAGATCTTATCAACTTGCCGCTCGTGTCACGGTGCACACACGCGCAACAAGCAAGACCACTTGATGTTAACAGCCCTCTTTTCTAGATTATCTTAACACGCGTATGGGCGAGAGTTTTTTTTTTCTCTACTTTTTTTATGTTCGCTTTCATTTGTTTTGTACGCCAACAGTTTGGTCTGCTGTTCTGTCCTCTGAGTTGTCCCCTGTTTCTGGTATACTTCTCGGCATCATGATGATGGTAATAACTATTATGATAGCAATAATAATAATCCGGTCCATAAGTCTGAAGCGCACTCATGCGACTTCACATTGTTGTTATGTCGGCAGGGCTTATCATTCCAGAACGTTCTCAACTCCCTTGGCTGTTTTCAGTGCCAGGCGCTGACCACTAGCATTCTGATAATATCTTCCACTGCCTATAACCAGGTACCTACTTTACAAATGGGTGGTCTGAGGATAATGTGAATGAAGTACTTGCCCAAGGCATTTACAACATAATTACTGTCAAGAATCAAACCCACGACCATTGGATCTTGAGTCCAACGCCGTAACCATTCGGCCGCCCTACGCCGTATAATCACATATCTTGTCCGGGAATGGGGGCCTCCCCCACATTGCCGGTCCAGGAAACGGACGCACTCTTAAGAAGAAGCGATTAATTAAATCCCTTGGCATTAAGGGCTTTTAGAGTGTGAATAGATAAGGTGTCACAGTCAGTGTGTGGACATATTACAGAATACTCAGCGATCTTGTCTTTACCCCCCGGTGATTTGCGTAAGTAGATAAATCTCTTGTCTCCTATCGTCATCATCTCATGATAGTTCTTCTAGACTGTTCCCAGACGCTCCAGGAGGGGGTCGGAAGAGCCGCTTTCTTACATCATCAGGCCCTCACCTCATTCCCTTTCATCAGACCACCCCAACTGTTAGGCACTTGGAGAAGTGTTGAAATTGTCACTTGAATCTTATTTATTGCACGCGCATATGTTTTTTGTTCCGGTCTTTTAAAATTTCCCCTCTTCAATCCGAGTAGATTTATGCCTTAACACCGTGCCGCGTGATACTCTCTGTCATTCTGTCTGATAAGTCGTATAAAATGAGTGAAAATGACCCAGTAGGGGTGATCTTGAGAGAAGGAGCGAGACAGATCGTTGTGTTCATCTTTGTGGTTTTCAAAAAAGTTTGACTTGGAGTTTCTAAGCGTAAGCACAACTTAACGGAGAACGAAGTTCATTTTGTTGATTAGCTGATGACATGCAGGTCTATGAAATAGTTATTATTGTCTTTCTGCTTGTGCATGTAGCAATATATAACTCATGATATTATTTTAGTTTACATTATCATGTTGTGTGAAGTACCACACTGATGCTTTGAGACATCGTCGAGGAAGAAGCACAGGCAAAATTCAGCTGACTTCAGAGCCGCTCGCATTCCATTGTTTCTGTATCTAACTTCCATCTCGCGTGTCAACTCATTTTGACAAGATTTTTTTTTATATTTTTTTCGTCCGTGTTTTAAACGTTCATCTTCTGCGCCCGGTGGTTGTGTTTGCCCATGTACGTCCTTCACCGTCATGCCTGTTGGTAGCGGCTGCAGCGCCCTGATGCAAGCCAACGATGTCGCGGAGATAGCCCAGCCCGACATTCTGAACAGATTTCCCCCTCCTCGTAAAACAATCAAACTCTGCCCCTAGACTTAATTACTGTCAGGGTCACTGTCTGTCTACAGACAGTTAGACACATAGGCATAAAACAGAATCTGACAGATAGGCAGACATTATTATTATTATATTTTAAAATTGCTTTTTTGCCTAACGCCGGTCTGAGCGGAAGGTGTTTTTGAGTTTTGCCTTTGAGACACATAGTTTTTACCTAGGAAAACAAACTGGCAGGCACATAATATTATTCAAAATGTATATTTGTTAGCATTTTTTTTTTAAAGATAGGAAAAAATGCCGAAATGAGGAAGGAAGTGAAACGGTGGCGTAGAAAGAAAACTATTTTGGAAGCCAGGGGGCGCAGTGGAGGAATACGCGGCCAAGTTTCACAGCTTTAGCCTGATTTACGTAATTTGTACATTAGTTACGTCGAATGCGAAATTAAGCTTTTTTTACCTTCTGTTAGAGGAAGTGAGATAACAGGCCAAATGCAGTAACATAAATTCAGAAATAGCAATGCCTGTAGGTTAAAAACAGCACTACAATGCGGAGAACGCGATTAATTAACGAGTGCCGGGCTACGGGGGGGAAAAGGTTATAGTTTTTCATTCGACCACCTCCTAGCAACCTTATATAAACGATTGCGTGGGGTGTCAAAATGGCGGTTCTCTCCGTTTCCGCTGCACAGTGACACTTGGCCCGAGGCTCGTTGCTTTTGCAAGCAGCCTTATGGAGGTGACAAAATTAAATTTGTCACATTTTCATTTCATGACTTTCTCACCCGTATTTCTCATTTTCTATTCTAAGATAAATGCCTACTCATGACGAGTTTGAAGACTGGGTTGTTGTTTTTTTTTTTGTCTCTTCAGTTTCCCTCATTTTTATCGGTGTTTTCTTTATCGTTATTAAGTTTTGGTTCAGCGATCAAGGCCCCTACTCATTACTCACCATGTTCCCATCATCACTTCTGATTAAGTACACAATAACAGATCCTATATTCAGCTTCGTCATCTTACTTTATTAGGTCGCGGGGAGTAAATAAAATTACTCACGATTCTCTGAAAATAATAGACCCACCCACGTGTAAAACAGAAAAAAGCAAAAAATTAAACCAAAAGAAAGACCCAGCCGCCAACCTGTCGCTGCGCAGTGATCAGATACAATTTTAATGTTGATTTTATTCTCTGCGACATACCAAAAAAAGAAAAAAAAAAACAACATAAAAACCACTTCAGTGAATGAAACGAGAAGTTGTTGCCCTCTGGGTGGCGAAAAAAGAGCGAGGAAATCCAATGAACTAGGAGGGAAAACATGAATCCGTGATTTGCATTGATCACTCGACCCTAATCAATCGATCGAAAGGCATTGATCTGTTTCTGGAGCAGGCGTAGACGGGTCGGTGAGCCGCCTGACAGCCCCCCTAGGGTCCAGCCAGGAATGCCTGTAGGGTGCAAAGGTACCTTACCGGTTGATTATCCCACCCACATAAACATGAGAAGTCGCTCATTCATGCCAATAAATTGCCCAACGCGATCTTCTCCGCTTAGTATCAACTCGACAAAGCTGCGAATAAGTAAACGGTGCGATTATATGGCAATATTTTCTTTATTATATTATATATATAAAAGTTATGTGTTTAATTTTATCACGAAATTGTTGCCTTCAAGCGAAAAGTACGCGAGAAATTATCCAAACTATGCGGAGCTGAATTGTTTAAGACGTCAAGGCATCAAAATACTAGCTCTGGATGTTTGAGGGGAGAAGACCAGACATTAAAAAAACATGCAACCACGGCAAATTGAAGTGTTGATCAATACACATCAGCCTAAAATATTACAAAGATATCAGAAGGAATCCTTTAAAGCAATGATACGAAAACTATGTTAATACATATTTAGCTTTGGTATATTTATAGCTCAGCATAAATAAGGAAAAACACTGATTAATAATAATGTTAAGTTAGTGATAATACCTGTCAAAAAATATGACAAAAGAAATTTTCATTATTTCCTGGTAATAAGCTATATCCTTTTATTTGTAGCCATTACATGTCTTAAAAGAATGTGCGTCTTGCTCTATGATCTAACTGTAACATTCCGGTTTGACTTTTTAATTTTTTTGACGCATGGTTTAGGTAGGGCTACCACGTAAACCAATTAAGATTAAAGGAGAGGGCTTCAGAAACGAAACAAAAAAAAAAGGAAGTTTTGCAAGGGATTACTTCATCATGATGAAATCAATGGGTTTTACGACAGCCGTAACGTAAGGAGTGTCCAGAGCGGCAATATTATTTCGCAGAAAAAAAAAAAAAACAGTTGGACTTTCTACCACGCCTTAAAGCGAACTCTGGTCCACTTCAACACTTGTGTGGCGGCGTGGCCATACTTGTAATAACTGTAACATTCCGGGATTTCTTTTTATTTTTTCTTTCTTTCTTTCTTTCTTTTATCACACCCCTCAAGGGTTTGTGTTCAGGCACTATTGTAACATTGTCTCTTATCTTATCAGTAAGGACAATAAAAATGTGCCGCCATCATGTTTCTTTCTAAGTACCACAAGTGTGAATATCAGCAGAGGTCTGAAGTAGATTTGGAGGGGCTGCTGTGTTTCTTCCTGATCCTTCATCCCCGGGTGTCTGCCTATGAGATTTAGCTGACCCCGCCTGACTTGTTTGATGACCTTATGTGCCCCCCCCCCCCCCCCCCCCCCCAAANCCCCCCGCTCCCCATTCTCCTTCCCAACCACATCCGTAATCCATTGGTCAGCCAATGTGTCCTTCACTACGGACCCTTTTACGACGTCCCTAGGAATCACTCCTCTGTTGTCCCTGTAACATACTGTCATAACACACGCGAGAAATAAATATTACCATAATAAAACGGAAAACAGGATATGGGAAGGAAACACCTTGTTCCTCATACCGTTTGTTGCTGGAGTGTCGCATTAAGTTTGAAACCACAAGCATTAAGGTCATCAGGCCGCCTAAAGAGTAATGAGGAATGACGCAAGACCCGTGGGCTACTCTTCTCTACTCTACTCTACTCTACTCTACTCTACTCTACTCTACTCTACTCTACTCTACTCTAAATTTACATTTACGACCAACACAGTCTGGATAAAGCAACCCATGCCACAGGACATACAACATCCTGATCGTGACCTATTTAGCTATTAAGTGAAGCCGTGGCTTTTGATCCTGGAAAATCGAATGTTCTCTCAGTATCAGTGGTGTGGATAACACTTGCAATCACGTACAAGCTATTAATAGAGCATGACGAAAGAGGAATGTTATGAATGAAAAAAATTGAGGACATTCCCTCCTGCTATTTTTAGCTTCCCGCCTTAGATACGGCACGCTCTATGGGGAAGCACGGGCTAAATATAGCGCAGTTCAAATACGATGGGAGTGGCGATTTTGAGGCCGCGCTCTATCGCGAATCCAATATCGTTGACGGGAACCCGGGAACTAGAACGTGGGGAGTCCGATTCCAAAACAAACACTCCTTCTATATGGCTGGCCCAGGTGAGGTAATTATACCGCTACTATCGTATTGAGATGCCTTTGTCTCGCTACATTTTTTTTTTGACGGGGGAGGGGAACGATCCTTATCACTGTTCTTCTGCATTACACACCCACGTGTTATATGGAGCCAAGCGACCATATGACGCAGCATATTCAATCCAACCACGATTATAAACTATAATATAGCATACTATAATATCTAACAGCTACCCGCTTGATCGAACCAAATAGTATCTAATAGCAAAGATATAAATGAAAGTCACAAACAAACAAACAAACATACAAAACACGGCCGTTATAGCCGCACTCTCCGCTTACTTACAAACTGTTCTATGCCCAGTGGAGGTGCCAATAGGCGAAGCCAACGCTGTTAGATCTAACACCACTTGTGACTGTCGATAACTTTTTTTTTTTTGGTTCCTTACCAAGCCCTCTGTTTATCTGGACATACCAATCAACCACAGCTACTCCCCCAAAACATCAGTTACTCTTATATACTTCCCTTTGCTTCGTTTTCTAGTACCAATAAAGATATTATTATGCCTTGAATTTAACGAATACATTTTTTTCAGGGGAAGCATAGGCAACAGTAATTAACAACAAATTAACTTCAACACAAAATATGGCCCACCCCAGCACACGTGTTTAGGCCAGGGAGACAAAAATGCCGCCAGCTTGTCAGTGCCAAGGAAAGACACGTGTAACCTGCCCTGAGCTACTCAATCTTACGTTCTACGTGCTACTACAATATTATCATTAGCGAACGAGTGTATATTCTGTGTCTGGAGAGTCGTTCCCGCTTTGGTTTTTTTAATAAGCATATTGCATGCATATTATTTTGACGAATTATGGTACACTTAAATCCAGCTCTTTTTTTTTTTTTTCGACGGCAATTAGCTTTTCATCATTGTTTGTTATATCTATGATTAGAACCTATTGTTGAGCTTGGTTTGGACCATATGAAATTATTGGGCCAGGGTTTTATATCAAGAATTAATGAATGAAAAACTGCTCTGATCTGGTTCTGCTAACTAATCTTAGTTTGGGAAGGTCAGGAATGGTGATCACCACATAAAAATGAGTAGGGATCAAGCAGGGTAACGGGGGAGGAGGAGGGGGGGAACCTAGAGGGACCCCCCTCCCCCAAAAAGAAAGAAAATGATAGGTAGAAATCTGTCAGCTGGATCTAATTGGCACTTATGGATCGTAAAAACGCCGGGGATTGTTTTTGTTACTGTTCTTTTCTTCCTTATCTAGAATGCTGAATGTCCTGTTTTTATATTCCTCAATTACATGATGTTTTTACACAAGCGTTTGGAATGTTAAGATAAAGGTACAATGACTATGCAGGTGTAACCTTGGCCTTAAACTTGTCAGAAGTGAATCAACAATGTGTCGACTGATTCTAAAAACTAAATCGAGGCCTCAGCTGCGCTTTCTTACACCTATCACAAAAGTAGACCAAGAGTTACGTTTGAAACTTCAGCCATTCAAAAGTAAAACGATAACCGATCGCCTCTTTAAGGTTTCGAGCCGTGTCGCGTGGCCATTAGTCAACCACATCACATGCAGGCGAGATTACGAAGATAGACAAAATTTAATTCGCATTGCGGTTTCAGCGAGCCGCAGCAAATCCGCTTGACGCGAAACCATCCTAGTTTGTGATGAGCTAAAAAAACTGGAAGTAAAATGTTTGCTCAAAGATTTAGAGCCAAATGACGCGGTTTTTCATTTCACTTTTTCCTTTACCAGGGAGCTTTTAACGACACTAAAGCAAAGTCATTGAAATTTGAGAAGAGGTCGATTCCTTCCGGCTGTCTATGATAGAGACATTATGGGGTTTAGCATGCATTCTGTAAGAGCTGTAAATTATATTAATTTCTTCCTAAATCCGTATCTGTGTTCTTGTTTTTCTTTTTATCGTGAGCTCTTTTGAAGTCTGAGTAATTGGTTGAGTAATCACTGATATATGACTCTGTGTGTGTGTGTTTGTGGGTTGTTTTTTTTAACATACAAGGACACGTCGATACGTTAACCATATACGTCAATTTAAGCACTGGTTGATGAGTATAATATCATATCATAATCGATACCTTAAAGATGCTGTACCGCAGCAGAATTTATGAATCGCTGATTTTACAACCAACAACGCCAAAAAATTGGAGATTTTAAGAAGGAAAAAATGTTATCAGTGTAGGTATGTGAGAATAGCCCGTCTTAGCATGTATGGGCATGGAGATGGGAGAGGTGTGACCGTCATTCATAATCACGAGACAATGAACTCATCGACAAGGTAACATATTTTTCCCTCGCCACCTGACACCACCGTCCCTGACACTGAGGGTTTCGATCAAGATAAGTCGTTTTCGAGATGATCGAAACCCAATCACGAGAGGGACTCGAACAGCCCTCAATAGTTCATGTTTAATCTGGTGAATTGGGCCATTTGAAGAAAAGACCGCTTAAGCGTACATGAAAGTTTCGTCAGCTGATAATACATACCAGTCTTTTAAAGTACGAGCGTGAACGGTTATGCACGAGATCGTATCATGTGATGACGTAAGCACAGAAAAAAATAGCCCTAAGAGCGAGTTTTATTACTTGTTTCATTATTGGTGATAAACTGTTAAAGTAGCCAGAGGCCATCTATCGACAAGCCGGGACTGAGTCACCATTTTCAAGGTATAAGCATTGGACTATTACAGTCAGGTTTTCTGCAAGGTGAAGCTGTCTTCGTTTTGTCATTAGATTGAAAAATTGAAGAAACCAGCATTCTTCGATTGACATTCTGAAAGCGAACTTATTTCAGAGAAACAAAAACTAGGTGTCTGGTTGAGGGAAAACGAAAGACATTTTTTTAGGAATGTTGTTTTTTTTTTTTGCTAAAATCAGACAGCAGATTTTTAAAGCACACAGTTTCAACGGGTTTTCCTGTTTGAATTGCAGGTGATATTGAGACCAAGGATCATCACCCGGCACAGGGAAGAAGACGTATTTTAGACACTCCCGCCCTAATTTCCAACACTTGGAGACGGAACTTTGAGAGCTGATCATTCTTATCAACTCCTGAGTGATAGACGTGCTCTCTCATATTGTGAAGAGATCACAGGCAGAGTACAGGATTCATCAGCATACTTTCATCACTAATTTTTGACGTTACCAATGGCTGCCGTCACACTTTACTTGGCTATTCTGGTGGTTGGACTTGTCTACGCATACTTCAAGATGTTTTATCGGAAATTGTGAGTATTCTCATTTTCATGTTCTATTTAGCTGTGTCATTTTATTATTATAAGGTAGCCGTGTTTATGTAGTAGTTGACCATAATCATAATTTTGTACTCTATATGCCTCAGTTTGTCAGCACTTTACAGAATTTACTCTGGTCACCGGATATATTTACCGCAAAACGACAAACTGACATTTAACAGACACAGTCTACGAGTTTTTGTGGACAACAAAAACTTTAGAATATATCATTAATCCCGATACAACCTTTGGGCATAATCTATTGGTTTTTGTGGACAAAAAAATTTTTAGAATATATAATTAATCGCGATTACAACTCTTTCGCTGTTTCAACAAGTTTAGGCTATATCTAGACTAAGTAAAGACATCCTCCGAAGTTTTTGAAATGCCCATCCCATTTTCTCGAATGCTTTGAATGTTCTTAAAGTGTGGCCGGCAGAATAAATCACTTCATAATTAGTGCACTTTTATCGCTAATGCTGTCTTTTTCAAAAAAGGGATAAAAAGGGTAGAAAGGATAAACTTGAAACTACATTTCAAAAGAAATTTACAACAGGAGAATTAAGCGATAATAACACAGAAGGAGACAGAGAAAGAAAAATTGAGCGGACTAGCAGGCTGATTGAGGTCATAGAGCACTCTAAATTGTTGAATTGGATAGCTGACAACTGACAGACAGAAATTGAGGTTCATGATGGCTTATGCCAATGGGCTTGGTACTTTAATGCAGATCATTGTTAAAATGACTTTTATTTGTTGACCGCTCCGATAGATAATAACTACTTTCTTGGAGGTTCCGATAATAAAAAACTCCTGGTTTCCACGAAAAGAAAAATCATTTTATTGAACTAATCAGTCTTTATCTGAGTGTGAATACCAATGGAAAGCTAAAATCAGTCCACTATCTTGTCTTACAAAGATATAAATGTTAAACTTCTGTAAGTAAACAAAATTATTGGTAATTTTCGAATTTAATGTTAAACTCATCTTCCTCGACAACTGAGATATTTCTGGCTAACGAATGGGGCTGGAAAAAGTGACGGTTTTACGCTTCCAACATGTCATCCAAATCTAAGAATGCAGAGCCAGCGTATTTTTAGGTTTACAAAACGGAACAATGTTAAATGCTTTCGGCCGAATCGAGGGCGACATATTAGCATGGCAAATCATGGGCTGCCTCTTGCTATCCCACAGTGCTAACACTAACTCCGGGAGGTCGCTGAGAACGGCTGTTTGCGCATTCCGTGTGAGCATCCTGGCAGGACGCTTCCGGTGACAATGCTTGGCTCAACGCATCGAAGTTTTACAATTCTTTCCCCTTCCCTAACTCAGCTTTGCGACACAATTTGTTCTTTTTATGTCCATTTGACTTGTTCGCGTACGGCTGGGTTATTCATTTTGAATATTTGAGTTTCTTTCTGTCTGTCAGTGTGCTAATATTGGACCATAGAATGCTCCCACAAAGAGGCTTTGCTGAAAACGACTTGAACATCATGCGATGAATGTTCTTTAGGACAGTAATAGGTCCACGCCTACTTTTATAACTAGCGTCGATTGAAAGAGGCTTATTGCTGATTTCGAAGATCATATACATATGTGAGCAAATACAGAGATTCTTCTTCAAACTTAGAATATACATGATGCTTGCAAAACAGCTGGTAGAAGAAAGGAATGAATAACAGCATGTTAGCAGTGTAGGCTTAGCTAAGAATGTGGGATTTTCCAGATTAGTCTGAGTAACAGTCGAGATAACCAATTAATCATACCAGTCTATCGCATAATTTAATGCATACCCCTGGTTTAACAAGGCATGCAATGATCATAAGCACGCCCGTACTGTACGCGTTCTCATGAAAAGTCCATAATATGTGTCTGTGAGCTTCCGCTCTCGGTATGTAAGAGAATAATCCGCGCTAAAACAAACAGACTGAATGGTAAGTAACGGCGGCTGGATCAAACACATTCCATGGCACAGATTATCCGCAGTTATGGTCACGGAGCCTTAATCAACCTTAGGGTCGTGTGGGGTAGTCACTTCTCCGCAGCTCTGTCGCACGAAGTCTGTCACCTGATTTAGTGTTAAGTCAGCATTCTTGGCTGGTCACTTACACCAACAGTCAGGGCACGTTGGCTGCTGTTCTGCTGCCAACGGCCTTGAATGGCCAAAACAAAGAAATACAGTATGATTATCAGTTACTAACGACTATAGTTGTCCCGCGTGAAGTGGGTGTTAATTAAGACATTCAGCCTTGGGCATGATACTGGAGGCGGAGTCCAGGAGTTTGCTAATAGTGTTGAACACTCCTGTAATGTAGATACTGAGTCATCAGGGATGACAGTCTACGGGAGAGAGACACTATATTCATTTAACTTAATTAATTACCATCGAGTGACAGGCGTTGTCTAGACTAAAGTGCTCGAAACTATAGAAGTCTTAGAATTTAGAACTGCCACTTTCCTACCTTCCAAAAATGAGCTATTTGTAATTTACTATTTACAATCCCTTAAATATTTTATATCTTTGCTTTTATTCTAGACGACCAGGTGAACCCCCAATAGCCCCTGGACACTTCTTGTGGGGAAATGGAAAACAGTTCACAGAGCACGCTGTCAGGTTTTTGCAAGCAGCCCACAAGAAATGCGGAGATGTCTTCACCATTCGATTTCTGAACCAGCACTGGACCATGGTGCTGGACATTCACAGTTATGAACGTTTTGCCAAAGAGAAGAACTTTGACTTTGACGCCATCCAAGAGCAGGTGAACCAGAACGTCTTTGGTTACCAGATCCATGACGCCAGAAAGATGATCGGCGAGGCTAGTCAGAAAGTTAATGGCAAACATTTGTTTACCTCCTTGGAAAACTTTGCCCAGAATCTCACCGAAGCCTTCAAACATACGGCCGCCGAAATGGACACAGTCACCAAACAGAACACGACGGTCATCAACAACAACAAAAATACAAAGTTGGACGTCAGAGGACTTTATGACTTTGTTCCCAACGATGCCAGCACTGGCTACGACATCGGAAGGTTCATTAATCCCCAGGTGCTAGAGCAGCCACCATCCATGCAAGCCGATGTCTTCGCTGATTCTTGGTGCCAGGACGATCTGAGGAACTTCGCTTCCAAGACATTCTTCTCCCCTGTCTTCTACACAATCTTTGGAAGGAGCGAGCCCGGCATGGAAGGGAACTTCCACCCTCAAGTCTTCCACAAAAACTTCGATCAGTTCCACAAGTACTTCAACTTCTTGTGGTTTGGCATGCCAGTTCAGATGTTCCCTCAGGCTGTCAAGGCGGCCGGCATCCTTGCACAGCAACCCTCGAGCGCGGACATGGTCAAGAGGGAGGGCTGCTCCGAATACATCAAGTTCGCCACAGAATTTATGCTCAGAAACAAGTAAGTTTACATATTATATAAACGTGTAAATATTTCAGTGAGGAAAGCCCTTAACAATTTTCTAAGTAAAAAATGTCAGAGTCATAAGAAATCAGCATAGCCATATCTTCTCTTTGGTCGCATCAGATAATTAACCATAAAACTAATGAAAATTAATGCCAGAATGAATTGCTCTAAAAGACTTTATAGGTGCGAAACCCCTCATTATACTTATATAGACATCCTCTCAACTTAACTGTGATTAAAGGTATGGCCGCATCACATAAATCATCGGAGCATTGTTGTAATGGCTCATGTTCTGATTCTCTTTCACAGCCAGTCTGAACGTGACATCATCTGCCACAACCTTGTGTTTCTGCACGTCAACTACAACACCTTCAGAGCTGTCTACTGGTGCATCTACAAGCTGATGGAAGACCCTGATGTCATGGCCGCAATGAGAAAGGAAGTCGAAGAGGTTGTTGAGGCAAAGAGAACGGGAGCCAACGAATCTGAGTATGAAGCTGAGTTTACCACAGAGGACATCAACAAATTGCCCATTGTTGGTGAGTTATTTTACAAACTTCTCAGATATTTTAGTGATGTTACGATCTTGTCCATTCAAATGAAGAGCTTAATGACATTTCAGATTTTTTTTTTTGTAGCTTTTGTACTGAATTAAAAGTTGATATTATAAAGAAGTTACCATGAAACTGCCACATTTTTGACAGTTCTTGTTTGTTTGTTTGTTTGTTTGTTTGTTTGTTTGTTTTTTTGTTTTGTCATAATTTCCTTTAAGAAAATGGAATAGCTTTAATCCGCCTAAGGTATACACCTGCTAATGATATCCGCTCCATTCTGTCTTTGCCAGATTCTTTTCTGAAGGAAGTGATTCGCTGGACCAGCGGCGTATTCATGGTGAGGAAATGTATCGAGGACACACGCTTCACCACAGAAAGCGGCGAGACATTCAACATCAGAAAAGGCGACAAAGTGGCCATCTACCCTCCAGTTTTCCACCATGACCCAGAAATCTTCGAAGAGCCAGAGGTGAGTATTCACATTACATAATATCACTGATTTTATGGCACAGCAAAAAAAAAAAAAAAAGGAGGAAGTGAATCTTTGCAACCGCACTTGTGGCGTGAAAGTATTTAGACATTTTCTTTAGAAACTTATCATCATGAGCCAATAATCCCATAAATAGTGTGGCACCCTCTATTGAAAAACGGCGTAAGTTCGAACTATGTCATTTTCGAAACAATGTAAGGATAGTTTGTAAACATTCTATTGAACCTGGAGGTTTAATTGCTTCTGATATCTGTTATTTCTATTATTGCTTTTGCTGTTTGCATACTGTATAGTGATTGCTTACAATTTACAGGTCAACAATTCCACTAAATTTAAGTTGATGGTTCTGAATACAATATGACAACGAAATAATAACGACAATACGACCTCCAAATTAACATGCGATCAACCGGTTGTTTATTATATATTCTACAGACGTTCAAATACGACCGATTCGTCGACGCTGAATTCTACAAGAACGGCAAGAAGATCAAGCACCCTCTCATCGGCTTTGGGTCATTATGTCCAGGCCAGAAGCTCTCCATGCTGCAAATCAAATGGTTCATCATCAATATCGTGAACAGTTTCAAATTTGAGTTGGTCGAGGGCGAGAAAACAGCTCCACATACGGGCATGTATGGTCACGAGATCTTGCCGCCAACCAATGACGTTCAGTGCCGATTTAAGCCAAGGGAAGGTGTCTGCACACTGAAATACATCAACAACTACGGATCCAATGGCTGCAAAGGTCTGGGTGGTATCTCATCTGGAAACATGTTGTGAGTCTGAATTAGAAGTTGTTATCATTATTATTGTTTTATTATTACATCAGTTTGCAATTTCTTCACACTGTTTTTCATAATGATTTATAATTTTTTTTACCACAACAAAAGAGACTTAATCAGTGCTGACGAATTTCTCATCATTTTTTTTAACACCGTTCCTCTGCAAAAGCACACACCTCCACGCATTAACAAACATGCACGCATACATGTTTGTGAGCACTGAACTTTCTGGTACGTCCAATACCATACTCGCAAGAATGAAAAACAATTGTAGCCCCAGACTTGGCTTTTTTTTTTTCACCATTGCTCATGACTTCCAATACTTTATTTTGGACCTTTAGGCCTTTTTCGTATCCCTCATTTTTTTTTTAAGCTTAAAAGGCATTGTTTACCCCTAGAGATAAAGATGACATAAAAACGCAAAAAATTGTAAACGCATAGCACCGGATGAAAACTGCAAAGTCTGGGAATATTTTTCACCAGTTGTGGTTGTAAGCTATTTATTTCAGAGTTGAATTTTAACGAAGTGCGTGACAATTATACTTTACACGGTTTGTTGTTACGAAAACGCGCCTTCGTCATTTTGTACATTGCTATTTGTCTAGTGTATTTATTTATTATTTACCTACACACAATGGAGCTGAACGCTGTGATGATATATTCTTATGTTGTTCGTGCTGCTTGATTTATTTTTCTATAGAGAGAATACACATGTTGACTGTAATATGAAAGTAGATGTCTGCCTACGGTTGTTCGACAACTTATTTTGTGTATACCAAGGTTGTTTGGTATGCTATAAATGCCGCCACTGAATTCTATATTTTATCATATAATATAAGTATATATCTACTGACTTTACAGGCTAGAATTAGACTAACGCTGGCAAAAATTTTTTAAGTTTTTGCTAAAGACTGCATTTAATAATCCTCATTATTTTCAGAAAATCAAAGCGGATTAATTTAGCATATTGACCTGACAAGGATAACAAATCTGACCATATAAAATCTAATATGACAGCATATGATGTTTCCGAAACAATCTTTTGATTCGGGATTGTCCAGTAGTTCAAGCTGATTCATACGATAATAAAATATAAATAATCACTGTTTAATCTATAATCCGTCTTCATATTAATGTTAATCAATATTGAACAAAACAGCCTCACAAACACTCTTGCATTTTTCGTGTGACAAACCGAAACACGGTTATTATTTTTGGTCAGTATACTTAATTTCTTGTTGGAAAATTGTTTCCGGAGAAATAATCCTGCCTTTAGTTTCATTTAAGAATTTTTTTGGTTTTCAAAACTACAAAAATACGCAAAAAAATTGCACTTTCAGAATATCAAAATAACTTGTAGTGGTGGATAGCTGTGAATGTAAAATGAGATTTGAGATAATGGCGTATAGTTTGTATGAACAGGCAGAGGAGATGTAGCGACTGCGCGCCTTGGTTAATTGACATAAGAAGAAATAATGACTTGTTCGAAATACGGGTATCGAAGCAAAGCAAGGGGGAACTTAGAAGGGGAGGGCCTTCCTCATCCGATTTTGTATTATCCCAATATTACCTAGGAATATCAGCAGCATATTATGTGAGACCAGGCTTCACTGAGTTTTGTATTTCTCTCACTAATCGACTCTGTTGCCCATCTGATGCTGATTGTCAAAACTCTCCTTTTCCAACTCCTAACGACATTTTACATGCAGATAGTCTAAGACTTTCTAATAATCTCATGTCACATCATTTTAATTAGATTAATTCCCCACTTCATCACTCAGATCATGAAGAATGTGGAATGTATCTTTAAACTGAAGCTCTTGGTCATCGGAAAAAAAAATATATAATATATAATTGCTGAGCCTGGTACGTATTTTGAGTGTAACTGCACAAAGTAACACCAGTTTTGTTTTTTTTGGTTACTCTACGTGCTTGATCGTAGCTGTTAAGGCAAACTACTTGTATATAAGCTAACAACACTTAACAAAAACCAAGGGTACTAGAGGACAACATGAAACGACAATGCTGTTGGCAAATTCCTTAAATAACGGATGAAATATCTACGAATTAGGTTTGTACTACTTTCCACAAATGGGAATTCTTTGCATAATTATTGACCTCTAGTTTTTGAATGTCAATTTCATGTTTTGCTTTTTTTTTTCTTTAATCAACTGTCAGTAGTTTTACAGACACCCTACAATTTTTAGGTCCCACCTCACTAACACCAAGTTGTTCCTTTGCAACTGGCCAAAAAAAAATGCGTCAGAACTTCCACATTAATTTAATGTAGCTATGAGACAATACCATCCCAAACACCTGCTGGCAATGTGTTGATTAATGGGCACCAAGGTGCTGATAAATAGCGACCTAGGTAGGCATGTCGTGAGGTATGAACTAGTTTTATCCCCTATCTGTCTTTAGCAACAGAATGTGCAGCGGGAACAGCCCCGCTGGCACGCAGCGTGTAAACCCCTGAGCTATTGACAGTAATAATTAGTATTGCTTAAGAATGCTCTCTGGACATTGATCCGTCTGTTGTTGGTTGTTGTTATATATATTTGTACATAGGAACGAAGTTGATTATACATGAGACGGTTGCATGTTTGGATTGCGTCTGAAATGAGTGGGCGATAGATTGCGTAAAAGAACAATGAATGCATGAATGAATGAATGATCGAATGAATGAATGAATGAATGAATGAATGAATGAATGAATGAATGAATGAATGAAATTTCAACATGATACCAAAGAACATGTTTACAGAATGATGTGAAATCTATTGGACATGTTTTCAATAAGAATCTCTTCACTTGTTGTGTAAAATAAAAAACAAATGTATTACCCATTAAATATATTATGCTGTTGTACCTACTGTATAAAATATTGAAAGTTTGAAGTAGTTTTCATGTTTTAATGCATTCAATACGAACTGTGCATTCATACTAAAGTTAAGCACTAATACATGTTACTCGTCTACATTACATGTTCTTTGAATAACTGTACGTAGACATGGTACAGTCAATCGCTGTTACTTAACTGTTGTGTTATGAGTCTTGGTGTCTTCTTTTGTTATCTGCTGTTTTGTTTTTCCCTGAACTTACTACAAGCCTCTCTTGGTACACCTCGACATTTTTGTCATCCCTAAACTTACTCAGTGAGATTGTTGATAAATTTTGGTATTCCTCTTTCTTTTTTAAACATTTAAGCTATTTCGGTTGTTTTTCTAGCCTACAGACTACTTTTGACACTTTTTAAAAATCTTGCCAATCCATTTCAGTGCGTAGCGACATGCGGACTGAAGAGAATTATTTTTTTCTAAAATAGTTTTTTTTTTTTTGCGGGTGGTTAAATTGAGCCCATGCCATGATTTCGAACAGACCTGAAAACCAAAGAGTTTTAACATATCCCACTCCTCACTGCTTGTTCACAGAACGAGAAGACAAATTGACTTAAGTATAGGACATCAGGGGATGGGTAGACATGAGTTGTATCTGAGTTCTTGTTTTTTTTTCCAACATCGTTGTTTCCTGTGGTATCGTCACAACTGTTTTAGTGATTGTTTTCAGTAGCTAACGCTGCCGCCATGAACGCTGCCTCGGTTCACAAATCGAGGGGTTAAAGCAAAAATGTCATATTTGCAAGAAAACTGTTTTTAGATAAACAAATTTGAATTTTTTATGAAAGCTGTGAAATCAGAGATTCCTTTGTATGGTCATATACTAATTTTTTTTTTTGTGATCTGTACACAGTAATGAAAGCACTTGAATCGCCTGTGTTGCAGATATTTTAGTTTATTTGGAAAGTCACTTAAGACAACTAAAAAGCTTAATTTTTGCGGATTTGACATTCTTGCTTTAACCCCTCGAAATATTTTTTCTCGTTTGTCACATATTGTTACGGGCCACTAGACGTAAATCTGAATGTCTCTGACATCCGAATGTTGTTATGTTGAATTATAACAATAGTATGTTAATAACATATTATAAATATCATATCATCTCAGCTGAAATATCTCATGCCAGTTTGTCCTTAATTTTAAAGCCTTGCATTATTTTATACATTCTGTTCAACTATAAAATACTTTAGACCGAGTCTGACCCATCCAGCTGATGTAAATTATCTGTGAGTTTTTTCTACCTACTGAAATGTTACCAGTCAATGATTATAATTAATAATTAATTTATAGGAAATGCGTATGGTCAGAATGCATTGGGCACATCAGTCCCATCAACTGAGCCGATTCAGCTGAAGCTTTTGACAAACAGATCAAATTTGATCAAATTTTCATTAAAATTGTTATCTAAATTTTTAGGACAGAGGAGTACATATCAGTCAGCAGTGACACTCCGAGATTAGCAGTATTTATCTGTTATTTAAGCGTACGTTTGATCCATTAGGACCACGTACGTGCAAAGCATAGCTTAGTTGAACACACAGTGATATACAACATGGTTGTTTAATTTTAATCTATTTCTCTTTCTTCTCCTTTTCTCATTTATTCTCTCTTCTCTCTTTCTATAGTTCAAAATAATCTCAAAGTTTTGCTTTCATAGTTTAGTTTGTTTTTTTTTATATTACTTCCCTCCTTCGTACTACATACTATCTATTTGTCATTCTTAGTTTCATAAACAAATGTCATTTCATCATGAAATTACATCATTAATTCATGTCATTTCCATCAACGAAAATGAATTTGTGCGAGATTTTTTTTTTAACTCTGTCATTTTTAATACCTTTTTTCCTAATCTTTTCTCTATGATCTTTGCATGAACCTTTCCCATTTACTTTTAATCAGTTTTAATCAGAATCTATAGTTTCTACAAGTCAAACATGGCATGCCTGAATCATTATTTTCCCTTGTCATTACAGTGGCATAATCATTGTACAAATATCATCAATTTAATTTATTTATTTACGTGTTTTATCCGTTTCCTTGATTTTTGTATTTTTATGTTTTGTTTTATTTCGTTAACTTGGTTCATACCGAGGCAAAAAAAAAAAGTTAAAATATAATTTATTACGAATGTGGATGTGGCTGAATATTCCTTATTGCCCCTTCCCAACTGGTGCTCACTGAATTAAAGTAATTTATTTATTGACGTACGTTTGTTGTGCCTCTTAATATTTCTTCGTATGCTAAATGTAATGAACATGTCGTCACTGTTGTTCTTGATGATGATGATGGTTGCGGTGGAAATGGTGGCGGTGGTGATGATGGCGACGGTGGTCTTAGTGATGGTGGTAATGGTGGTAACGGGTAGCATTTCTAATAGTATCCCATTGATACGTGGTGGAATTTCTAAACAGAAAAGCTGGTGGTGGTGGCAATATTAATGCTGAGAGATGATGATGAAGAGGAGGAGAATAATAATACGATGATGAATGGTGGAGATGAGTGTGGTGGTAGGAAGAGGACTGTTGTGAACAGGGTAAATTCTGTAAAGCGAGAAAGGGAGAGAAAGAGGCGGGAAGAAGGAGAAAGAGAGGGAGAGAGATGATGAAAGAAAGATAGAGAGAGAGAGAGAGACTAGAAGCAAGATAGTATGGTTCATATGCACAGTTTCAGGATAACTGATTTTATGTATCCTGTACTTCTTAGAGAAAACGCAAAATATACCCACACACATGCACGCCCGCATACTGCAAGTGCTATTTTCCATAAACTGTCGTTCATAAGCCACCAAAAACAAAAGTCCAAACTGCGACAAATATATCTGATAAATGTATAAGAACGTCTTCACCAAATTTAAATGTCAAAACCACAACATATTTATAGGTCTCATAAACATCCTCTCATCTTACCCATCCTTAAATAATTCCCGATCATTTTTAAAATTAAACAATATTCTTATCAGTCCTCTCTCTTCAAAGGTACCGATTTCATTTCAGGCACTAAAACTGGACCAGAGCTTAATCTTAGTGCTGTCCGAAACTTCCCAAGCTATCCTAAGTGGATCTGCATACTACAGACACTCCGTCTCATTTAGGCACCATAATATGAAAAACAAATTGGCCTGAAGATTTGCCAAAACAGATTTGCATACTTTCCCACTCATGCAAATTAATGTTTAGCCAAACCCATTTTTGGATTTAGGCAGCTGAATGCTGCATGCCAAGATATGAAGGTTTTTAGTGTCACAGTCTAAACCGCATGCTGAAGCATCAAAGCAAGATAGTATTCATCTTTCATAAACAGAGGGCTTTTCAAACACCGATTACTAACATAATCGACCACAGAGCATTATGAAATCAGTCTAAAGATTACTTGTATGGTTACGTGGTGTATGCCATATAATGTTATGCATCTAAAATTTTGCCAGTGTATGCTCTGACCAAAGAAATTTTAAAAAACCCAGAAAATTCATCTCACAATGGTCCAGGCTGAATCTTGAATTTATTCTGATTTTGCGGGAACACACAGTGTCCAAAAATGGCTTCAGGAGTGCATGAGGTCCGGGTCAATACTCGTGGACGCCGGCCAGCCACCGAGGCCCAACCACAAATAAAGTGTTTAAAATAACTGTTCGCGTTTGTGTGTTACAAACCCTTTCACCCTATGCCATGTCCGATGTAACCCTTCCATTGTCCTATTTTCTCCTCTGCCGGCTTTTCTGGTTCTCGGAGCCATTTTAAACATGCTCAGATAAAAAGGAGTAAAAGTAGACTAACTCATACGACTCCATGTGGATGTTACCATATTTGGGTAAACTTGTTCTACTGATTTTCTCTGCATACACATTCCGACTATATACCAAATTTTATTTTGTGACCAAAAAAAAAAAAATTTAGATCTGGACGTAGCATGATCGTCTTGGAAAAGCAAAAACTTCAGAATGGCGACGTACTGGCTTTTACTGGCTCCGGTGGATTCCCTATTTGGGCCATGTGGACAAGAGAAAGAGACTGGTCCTCAAAGGGAACATTTCCAACATACCCAAATAATGGCTTCGGTGGACAGCAAAGGGATTCCTCCGGAAAGGGTGCTCATGTTAAGATGAAAATGTGTCATGATTAAAGACAGACACGCACACATACATAGAGCCCCAAACACATACACAAACAGACACACATTCATGCACATGGATGCCAAGAGAGGACAAATACACTCACAACCCATAGAGAGCTTTTTCTGAGCATAATATTTTATCTGGTTTTTGTTGTTGCAGAATAGTGCACACAGGCATACCTGTATTTTCAACCCCTTCCTCCTCCTCCACATTTCCTCTCCTGCCCCTCACAATTCTTCTCTCGCATTTTTGCTCCCACATGATTTAAGAACGAGCCCAATTTCTCTTGTTTCCCTTTCCCAGGCTAATCTAGTTCATAGAAACTTCTAGAATGGTTCAGATTTAACCAGCTGGCCTGAAGTGGTAACCATCTTGTGCCTCTCAGACGACCACCACTCTCCCTCTCCTTGTCCCTTTTTCCAGACACAAACTTTTGAAAGAACCTTTGCCCTTCCCTTTCCCAGGCTAATCTAGTTCACAGAAACTTCTAGAATGGTTCAGATTTGACCAGTTGGCCTGAAGTGGTAACCATCTTGTGCCTCTCAGACGACCACCAGAACCTTTGCCCTTCTCTTTCCCAGGGTTAGGTTCAACGTACACAATCCAGATAGTAACGCATGTTAAACTGTTTAAGGAGAAACTGTGAGAGACTTCATAATTTTGAAAAGAAAGGCCTGACACGCCCTAGTACTAGAAAATTTTCATTCCTACCAAGAATCCAACCCAACTCTCAGCGAGTTACCGATTCCCAAGAATCACTGAATTAGGATTGGCATTTACCTATTCCAGATCTGAATCCAGCCTTTGCCTACAACCACTATTTTGTTGGAGACGTGGGTGAGCGGGAAGTAAGACTGCGACAGGAAGACCCGAGGGTCTCTCCACATTCATTTTTCCGAGTCAGCCAGCCAGTATTTGTCATGACCTTAGATAGAGTGAATAACTAGATAATGCTTATAGGTATGAATGTGCCAATAGCACCTGGCAAAAAAAATATATGCAATTTTAAATAGACCCTAAAAAATCAGAAAATTGGCCATGGGGAGGGGGGAAAGGGGTTGGATTTTAATTTCAAAGGCTAGATAGATGCAAATACATGTGTAGATTCAGAATAGGTGAGGTTTAGCCACTCAAGTATAAAATTTGTGGTTGTTGCTAGGTGGTAAGGTTACCCTCTTTACTGAATGAAAAGGCCTAAAATATAAGGTAGCCTGCTTCACTGCCTAAGTTCTCAAAAGCTAACAGATTTAGGGGTATTTTGTGTGTGTGTGTGTTTTTGTAAAAATTTGGAGGAAGAGCTAAACAATATGTTTGGGAAATATTTTGGCCTGAGACTCCTGGATAAGTTAAAGAGAGATGTAAAACCTAATATAAGCCAACAGTGAAAAAAACATTGGCATCTTCATACCTATAGTTACTTTCACGCAAGTTTTGTGACTGAAAAATTGTGGAATGTGAAGTGAGTAAAAAATGAGCGGCACTGGCCTGTTTTAGCTGCGCAGAGGCTTCAGCTGACCTAGTTTAGCCACGTGGAAAGGTTTTTGGTGGGGGTTTTTTTTTGTCAGTTTTTATGATTCAGGCATGACCTATGCTTGAATCATACACATCATTTCTACACTGGACTTGATTATATCAAGTGCCACATTGCCACTGTTTGATATTATTCTAAATCTGTCTCGAAACGGCTGAAAAAAAAAAGTTTTTATCTCTTTCGGTGCATACATGCAGCTGTGAGTGGCTGGTGGGAATGGTTATGAACGAAGAAAATGTAGAGAATGCAGTAATTTAAAAGTAAATTTTGTTTGTACCCTGTTTGTTTGTCTATTTCTTGGAGATGCCAAGTAACCGTTTGAAAAATTAATTCTTAGACTCTGACCTTTGAAATTACATGTTCTCCTTTGCGAGCCATTCTATGATATTATGTGATTATGCAGCGGTATGAAATACAGTGAGACAAAAATGTATGATTAATATTATTGACAGTCTTCCAATATTAATCCCATGGCTAAGAGATACTAAACCTAGGTATCATGGCAATCTGTGTACCAGTCCTAGTTCTGGGCGTATACATTATTGTTTTGAGTTAACGGGACCACTAGAATATTTGAAAATTGCAAAGAAGACTAAGTGTCTTTGTTGTATTGTAGCTTCAAGCTATTTGCAGTTTTGTTAGAACATGGAACTTCGTGATTTATGTAGCAGATTGATTATACTGGGGGTTTTTTTCCACATTTTTGAAGGCACAAGTCAGAAATAAACAGGAAAAAACACCTGCTAAGTGTGTCATTTTTTTAAATATTGTAACCAATACCATCTGAATTAAAGACACGATTGTTACAATGGGGCACAAGGGCACGTTTCATCTGTGTTCACGTACATCATGACATGGTCATTTGCAAAAAATAACGGGGTTGCATTCAGGAAGTTTTTCTTTGTAATAAAGGCCTCATAAATCTATATTGAATTTTAGAATTCGCTCATGACCTCCATTACTGTCATCAAAACCGGCCTAAAATTCTAGACAAATTGGTATCATAATTTGCATATTATGATCTTACTGGTGTAATATGATCTTAAATTCGTCAGCACTGACCGGCGGTTGTCATCATGACACAAGTTTTGGCAGAGTCTCGGTTTTATTCGGCTTGCAGACAGCTGGTATCTTCAGCCAATATAGTTTGGCATGCACTGAGGATTTATTTTGGGGGGGAGAAGAACAAGGGGGTTGAGAGAATAAGATGGTCTCAGGGGCAGGATTTATTTTATTTTAATTTACCGACATCTTACCATCTGACGATGATCTTTGCAGTCGAAAAATAGGAAACAATATCACGCTTCAACAAAAGGACACTTGGGAGTCATGACCCAAGTGTGATCCAGCTCCGTGTGAGTGTCAGGAGGTCAAAGAGTCGAAACACTTGTTAGACGAGGGTATTTTCCTCTGAAGATCTTCTGTTGCCTCGCTCTCCAAATAAGAGAGTTTCTTATTTATATTTTCCACTGAATAACTCAGCTTTATTGACCAGAGACCGCATACACAATGCTGTCTAGCTTCGCTCTCTGGCGGTAACAACGGGGACCATTACTGATGTTTTGGGGATTTTCCATAGTCAGCGCCAGTGCTAATTTAGCGCATCTGGCTCAAGATCTAGATCTATGGCGGTATGCATAATCCATACGTTAGTTAACGCACTGCGGTCATCACCGGAAACTCCCAAAACTTTGGTAGTGTTCACTATGGTTAACGCAATACGTTAACTAACGTATGTGTTATGAAACCGCCACTAGATAATATTCAATGAATGTCCTGTTAAGTCAGTGATGATAACCATCACGGTTGCTTCTAGTGGTGACAGTTTTTGTTGTTACAGTCATTATTATTGTGATGGTGGTTGTTCTTGTTAATTCACATTTCTGAATAGCTAATTTTTGTTTAAAAGCCTTTCACCTATAATAGTAGTATAGCCGATATCTCCTTTTTACATTCCTCGCTGTCGTTTTCCAATTACTATACTGTTTACTAGTAATTATAAGCGTTACTGAGTCATTCTCACTTTCGAGCCTCATTTTCAGACCGTGGCAAATACGGAATTGTTTGACCTGGTAGGCTGCTTCGAAAAGATGATGGCTTGTATTGTTAAGTCTTTACTATTCTTTTAGTTGTTTTTACTCGTTGATAATGTGGAACTTCAGTTTATTCTGGGATGACTGTGCTCATGAGGAACTTTGATACTACCCTTTAACTCAGTGTCACTAACTCAAAATCAGGGAACCCAGTCTATGAATTTGTGAGATATTTGAATAAGCTCCACCAACAAATGGTCAGGTTCCAAACAACCCATAACCATCCAGATAGCTGCGCTTTGTTTGTCTCACTTTGAATACACCTGTGGCCGCATGCACAATCCATACTGAAGTTAACGTATTCCGTTAACTGCAGTGAACATTACTAATGTTTTGGGAGTTTCCCGTGGTTACCGCCGTGCGTTAACTTACGTAAGGATTATGCATACGGCCACTGCTGACTTGATTACCGCATTAAGTCAACCTGGTCGACTCAGGTTTGCCTCACTGAGGTCTCACAATGTGCTAAATGGTGACCTCTTGTGGGCGAAAAAAAAAATACTTTGGACGTTTTGAAATCTTGTTATCTCCTTTTAGGCTCAGGTAGAAAACAGAGATGTAAAAAACATAAGACACGAGATCAGTTTGACGCAGCAGATATGCGGGTTGTTTTTTTTCTAGAACATAGAATCGAGGTCGTAGGATCTCAGTGTATAATGGCACTGAGGTGTTACAGATGGTTCATCTTGAGGAAAGAAAATATTGTAATTCATATTCTGCCTTTGTAGTGTCTTCCACAAGGTATTTTGGCCAGCAGCGATCTGGATTGATTTAAACTGCGCGCCCTCTGTCTCCGCGACCAAAATATTGACCGCCATTTTCCCCATTGTCATCAATGGCATGATGACAGTTGCTCACTGTCATGGCAGGCACGAAGAGAGATAACTCTCCTGGGGTTGTTTTCTCTCTTTCTTTTTTTCCTTAAGGGTTTCTTGTGTGTCACTATTGTCATTTGTTTTTCATGGTTACTGGTTCAAGGTAGGGCATGTTGAAAACAACTAGAGAGGTAACAATTTACATTGCGGTGAGAGTTCTTTAAGGGAAACAGGGACAGTGAGATGGGGTCAGAGAGATCGGGAGAGTGCGAGAGAGAGACAGAGAGAGAGACAGAGAGGGAGAGATATGTTGTGGACAGGGAGACAGAGCCCAGAGCATGACGAAGAGCAGGGCTTAACAATACAAGCGAAGAACTGAAAGATTTCTGTGATAACAGTTTCCAGTTTTCTAGACATTGTGACCACAGCACTGTACTCGGGCTGGAAACTTTTAGTACAGTATATAATAATTTTCCAACAGCAGAGATGGCATTTTTTTTCTACGCTTAAGTTAGCAGTAAGGTAACGAAATCAGCTCAAGTAGAGAGCTTTCATTTTCAAGTTTGGATCTCTTACCGAAAGTTATGCCGGAGGTAGACATGCGCATAAAGCATTTCCTGGTGTTACGATCACACTGCACATTACAAATTAGAATCAGATGTGAAATTCACATCTCCGTGGAGTGCAATGTGATCATAACACCAGGAAATATAATAATATATATTTTTGTTTAATGCATATGCATATTACAGCTTAATGGTCTGTTAGAGATCCGAAATTTTATATTAAAATAAAAGTAAAATCTCTCTTGAAAAAAAACTACTGCTTTATTCACGCAGTCTCGTTTTGTTTATACAGCATTAATGCAAAACAGGACAAATCATGAATCAGTTGGGTTTTTTTCCCGGAATTGGCCAACCCGCACCCGACTAACAAAACTGGAAACGAGAAGTTGCAACACATCAGAAAGTGTTAATGATTTCCCCATGTCTAAAAATACCACTTGACTCGAAATCTGAAATTCTAAGGGAGCGGTCCACAACTGTGATTAGTTTATGGTTCAACATGATATCGTTTGGAAATAAGAGTTCCCATACTGCTGATGTTTCGCACAGTCCGTTGATGAGAATATTATTGGTAATAACATTTATTTACGCAGCACCTATCCCCACATAAACTATACTGTGTCACTTATGCAAGTACACACACACATACATACATACATACATACATACATACATACATACATACATACATACAATACATACATACATACATACATACATACATTCATGCATACACATATGCAAACACACACATACAAACCTACACACAAACACATACACGCCAATACACAAACAAACAGACACACACACATACACACACAAACACACACACATATACATACATACATACATACATACATACATACATATATGCAAACACACACATACAAACCTACACACAAACACATACACGCCAATACACAAACAAACAGACACACACACATACACACACAAACACACACACATATACATACATACATACATACATACATACATACATACATACATACATACATACATATGTATATAAATACATACATACATATATACATACATACATACATACATACATACATACATACATACATACATACATACATATACACAAACAGACACATACATACGCACAAACACACACACACATACACACAAACAAACAGACGTACACACACACACACACACACACACACACACACACACAATAGGCTAAGCAAGTTCATCATATTCATTGAAAATGTTCTTTGAACAGATATTTATTATGTCTTTAACGATGTTTTGAAACATAGAAGGTTATCTATTTTTTGTTCCTCTGGTGTTATATTATTAGAAGATTATTCAATATTACATGGCCATATATAATGTCCAATATGATGAAATACCGTTCACCGTAACACTTAGGACTGGTTTGGGGTAGAAATGAACGCCTCAGGCTCTTCCTGCCTAAAAGCTCTGGATGGAATGTTGGGCACACACCATTCGAAGTATAACATGTTGAACAATTGGATCTTTCAGACACCGACTACAGATAGTTATAATTCTATGCAGAAATGCAGTATGTAGAAACTCGTCGTAGAGAAGTATAAAATAACGATGATAATACAGAATAGTACTGTATATAATAAGAGATCAGATGTGACTTAAAGTGAACTAATACCACATTTTCGGCCAAAAAGCTTTCTTTGAGGAATAAAAATCTAAAACTTACAGCACATATAGTAACTGATGTTTGAAGTTTTGTCGGTTTGGGATTTTTATTCCATGAGGAGGGCTTTTATGGCACGAATATCTGGTTTGTAGTTCACCTTTAGTCACATCTAATGTTTATTTGTATTCTTTTCTATGTTATTACTTGTATTTTATATTTCTCTTAGGGGAGTGTTGCCTCACTCATTTTCAATCCTTTCTCACGCTTCATGCCGTTTATAGTTAGTCCTAGCTCTGAAAGGAAGCCAGTGTAGTGTCTTAAGCAGTAATAAAGGGATTTCCCGATTAGACTAGGTTTGGTACAAAGAATCCGTGCACAACTCTTCTGCACTTATTTCTTCCTGCCTTATGCATGCCAAAGGTGCGTTACAGTAATCTAAATGGGGTAGTAGAAAGCCTGACATCAGGTTTTGGTCTTTTCTAAAAATTTTGATAGATTCTGTTTATAAATACTTCTTTGTATGGGCAATCCTTCTGATCTCGGAACTAATATATTCTCTTCATATCAAGCATAGGCTTTTCCATGGACAGATTTTCATCTACGTTTATGCCAAGATTTTTAACTTTAGACTCAGCCTGTATTTCATTGTCACATATATTGATATTTCTTTTTTTTCAGATTTTTTAATAAAATATTACCACTTCAATCATATTTTGCGGTTATACAAAATATTGTTCCTTTGTAATTTACAAGCTGTCACTGAGTTCTTTATTTCAGTAACAACGGTATTTAAATCTGACAGTGGATTAGTCATCTTTGTGTGTTTAACAGAATTGTTTAGTTCAGTGTCATCAGCATAGACATGAGTGTGTTTAATAGATTTATGTTGTTGAGTGTCATCAGTATAGACATGATAATTTAAAGTATAGCATGTTTACCTAATCACCTCAGAAAGTGAACAAACTGTACATCGTGAACTATATGGGGCTTAACACAGAACCCTCTGTGGCACTCCAAACTTTACGTATCGGATGATATTTGATTGCTAACAACAACTCTTCGTGATAAGTCCAGAAATAGGTCTGAATGGACAAATTTACTCTTTATTTGTCAACAGTGGTGAAACTGGCTTAACACTATCGAGAGCTGCGAAAATAACATAAAAAATATACACGGTCATGATCATTCGTAGTAGGTGTTTATCTTGGTTTTCCAGCATCCATACGTGACTAGGATGAGCGGCATAGAAACCTGTGAAACGTTTCAAAGCTATTTATGTAGTCATTCGGGTGTTGACAGAAAACTAAATCTCATTGTCAGTTTGACTCAAAGTTCTAAGATAGATCGTGACTCACCTCGTTTTTTTTTCGGGTTCTTTTTATGTGTGTCTTTTTTTAACTCACTGATGCGGACATCTTGCTTTTGTAGTCATAAATGGTGGCAATTTACAAGGCTTGGGGTGAGGGAATCAAATAATTTCAATAATTAGTTCTTATATCTGTGTGGTGTTTGACAGTAAACTCGTTTACGGCTTAGTCGCAGCAGATTGAGTGTCCTCGCTGACATCACAGCATAATTCTGTATAATAATACTATATAATGTGCCTATTTCATATATACTGTAGCGATGATGCCGCATCACATGGGATCTCTAACGAAGGAGCACGTTTCTTATCATAATATTTTACTATAATAATTTTGACCTCCCAGAGGCGCTGCTTCCAAGTTTCATTTTGTTTTTAACTTATAAAGTGACGGACCAAACCTTTTCTTCTTGTTAAAATAAAATTGGCCCACATGTTTAAAGCCAACGATTACTGATCTGCTCATTCACAAAGCCTAGTTTATCCATACCCAGCACTGACCCGATGAATATTTTGTCACAGGTGAAAGGTTGATGCGCATCTTCATCTTAATTCGATGAAAAATTAATAATAATATTATAGTAGTAGTAGTAGTAGTAGTAATAATAATAATAATAATAAAGTAATTATAATAATAAGGTAATTATAATATTGCAGTAATATAAATAATAAAGTAATAACGATATAATAATGAGGATTATTGATCTATCATTCAGGCAGTGCCTGTCTATGCAATTCGATTGTTACCCCAGCAGGCCAGGTAATTCAGTAACTTTCTCATCATTATATCATGGTAAGAAAGCCATGTTGCTACCATTTCACAGGCGCTGATTGCTATCACTCGTACATCTGTTCCTGCCTATAGCTATATATCTATTTCGGGTGGACTGAGGAAACTGCGAATGATGTGCTTTTCCAGGCATTGACAACACGAGCATGGTCGGGAATCGAACTCACGATCTTCTGAGCTTGAATCCAACGGCGTAATCATTCGGCCACGCTGCTCTATCTAAAATTCGAGGTCTCAATTTCCATGCGGACGTGACAGGCGCCTTTTTTCTCTTTCTTTTTTTTCATAATAATTTTGTATCTTAGAAAAGTAAGTATAACCCCATATTTTAATTAGCATTCTCTGAATGGACGCTTAACTTTATTAAAGATTTTTTTTTAACCTATAACGAAAGCTCTCAAAATAATTTATTGATTCAAAGAGGCAAATCGATCCAGGCTTTTGGAATCTGGAGCCAATGTTCTAAACTACCACCAGGATGTCCCGTCAAGCTGCGCTGAATTGACTGATGTATTGTAGGCATTTATGTTTGGATAGGTGGGGCTTGTTTATTTGTTTGCTGTTACTTCACTTACTTAAAACTTATCAAATATATTTCTGTAAGTTACATTATGCCGATATATTGTTCAGTGTCCATCCAGGGATTACTATTACATCCTATTAACAACTCTTCAAATGGAGTGAGACGAGGGGCCTGCAAAAATTCAAAACAGACACATTATGCCGATAGATTAGGTATTTTCAGCTCCATCACGTGACCTAGGAAATCTTGCTCACACATTGGTTTGTTTACATGCTCTGCTCATGTATGATTACTCGTCATTTATCAAAATAGCCTAGCCAATCCCTAGATCACGTGATGTAATTGACCCGTCTGAAAATACCTCATTGCTCAGTGTCCATCCATGGACTCCTAACACTCTGTGAACAACTCTTCAAGTGGAGCGAGACGAGGCAAGGGTCCAGCTCTAAATAATTCATGTTTGTAGGCTCCTATCGTGGTGTCTGCAAGTGTCAGGTGGTATTCAAACCCGGAATGCGGGGATCCGTGATCCAAATTCGTAACACGTTTGAACCTGGGTCGTTGAGAAGGCAAGATGTAGGATCTCAATAAGTATGTGCACGAAATTCCTCCAGATTCGGCAGATTTGAATGACAAACTAAAAAAATAAATGGTACATAGTGAATGTGCGAAAACGGTTATGCCATTTCACACCAGAATCGTGTGTCATATAATGAACGTAATAATAAGAATAATAACAATAATGATAATAATAATTTTGTCATATACGTTATACAGAAACTATATCACCAAACTGCAGTGGAAGTATGCAGTGAGCAGGTTTGGGTGATGTATTGCTTAATAGTCTGCAATGAAGAAGAGTAAATGAGAATGAAGCTAAATCTATGTACCCATCGTCAAGTTGTTGTGTATGTGACTACTGTATCATGTGCTGTCCCGTTGCAAGTGGTCTATGTTACAGTTTAATAAACTTGTTAAAATTTTAAATAATAAATAATATACTAGTACAGACAGCGAGAAGGGGGAGAGATGGAAAACGGGTGGAATGGAACGTGTCCGTGATGGTCAAATTAAGGGATAAAAGTTGTAAAATTTGACACAGTAAACGTCCCTATTTACTTATTTTTAAGTATAGTCCAATAATCTTTCATCTAACCTCTGCGCTGGGTTTACTTTCTACCAAAACCGTTAGACAAACTACAACAGATTAATCCAATGAGCCTTTTGTATGTTTCTATGAATACCTCCAACCCAGATCTCAGCCAGAATTCCTTCACAACAAAACCTTCAGGTATTCGCCCGTCACTTTGGGGCGGCCATCTTGGAGCGCCGACCAACCGTCGGGAGCGCTGGGGGTTTCCCTGTATTCATCGCAGCGGTGGCGCCCCCAAACTGCCGGTCCGAGGTCTCTACTCGCCGAATCCATTATGGGACTAAGTGTTGGTTTTACGGCGGGATGCTGTGATCTTTATGACTTGACTTAAACTACGAAACTTTTTAAGATATGAAACTTTATGGGGAATGCGTTTAAACGCCGTGATCACTTATAAAATGTAATCGTGATGGCGGCTGGATGTAGCAGTCTGAGAAAGCGGGAGAGAAGAGGGAAGGCTATAAATATAAAGTTGTGTTGCAGTTATGATTATAACTACGAGAGAAATGAAGTTTGCGACGGGAAAATAATGAAGGAGCAGTAGGAATTTTTTTTTCCTTGTTAAAATCGGTGAATGGGCCATCTTGTCTTAGCCAACGTTATATAAAGAGAACGCTACTGCTACGACGAGAACTTCATATAATGTTGTTTTATTGTTGTTGTTGTTGTTGTTGTTGTTGTTGTTTTTATTATTGTTGTTGTTGTTGTTGTTTTTGTTTTTGTTGTTGTTGTTGTTGTTATTATTATTATTGTTGTTGTTATTGCTGTTGTTGCTGATATTGTTGTTATTCTTATTACTGTTGTTGTTGTTGTTGTTGCTGTTGCTGTTGCTGTTGTTGTGTCCAAACTTCGTCATTGTGTCACGAGAATGGGTTATTGTTCCATGATAATGGTCAAAGTCAGACATAGACCATTTTTAAAAAAGAAAGATGCAGTGTTGTTGTTTATGAGATCGAGGACCATGTTGGCATGTTAGAAAAAAAATCAATTGCCCTAATATTGTCCCACTAAATTAAAATTGCTAAGATACACAATGACCGATTTTTTTTTTTAGTTAAAAAAATTCCCCTGCATTCTCTCAGAAGAGTGAAAAATGACTAATGCCAGTTTCGAACTTTAATGACATCTGCCACCCAAAGATTTTGACTGACTCAAAAGAGAGGAATGACATATATTGTGTACTAGTTTATATTCATTCATTCATTCATTCATTCATTCATTCATTCATTCATTCATTCATTCATTCATTTTGTATTACGTGCGAAGCTGTTATTATAAACTCTGAATTTTTCACACCAAGAAAAGTTTTCATTGTGGAGGAGGGGAGGGACATCATGATCTTATGGACGGTGACTCGTCTCCACAATCCATTCATTCAAAGTGTTCAGTCTTTGCACTTTGAGGCTTGACTATCACATATGACATTTTGAATTGGTGTTCCCTATTTAGTCGCAAAAATATAACATATACAACCAGAACATACTTCCAAACTACAAACAAATATCTTGACTACAGTTTCGTGTCTTATATGAGGCCACGGAATGTTGTATAGTGATCTTGTTCTCGAATTAAGAGGAGCTGGAATCATGGCTAGTGTAGTGGCTGTTAAGGGAAATAGCAAGAGTTGTATTAACCCTCTAGTGCCCAGCTTATCAGATCTGATACATTTTGTGGAACAAAGAAAAAGCAAACCAAGATCTCCCATCATAATAGTGTGAAGTCGCATGAGCGGGCATTAGCCTGGATATGAGACTTATAAATGGCATTATTATTATTATTATTATTATTATTATTATTATTATTATTATTATTATTNAGGGAAATGGCAAGAGTTGTATTGGGAGGCAGCGTGGCCGTGCAGTTTGTGAGTCGTACTCAGAAACTGAAGAATTTCAAGTCTAAGGTTTATGTGTTTGACTTGCGAGCTGTGCGGTTTACGTTGTGGTGTCCTTGGGAGAGACACTTCGCTTCCATTTCCTCACTCGACTCAGGTGTAAATGAGTACCTGGCTTTAGAGCTGGGGGGACCAGGGCGCTGCACCGCTGGCGACCAGCAATGACTTTGTTATGCATTTCATTTGTAATATTATGTATTTACATGTACGATGTGTATTGTTATATGTGTTTGTATTATGAATGAGATGTTTAACACTGTATGGCATTGTAAAACAATTTCCCTACGGGGTAAATAAAGTCGTATTTATTTATTATTTATTTTTTTTAGAGATCTGAGTCAACGACCTACTCAAGTTGCTCGAAATACGATGACGGGCAGGATCATGAAGGATGTGGCAGAGACTGCAGAGAAGAGCTCAGCATGAATATAATAGGAACCAAATGCAAGCAAATACTGAAATAGTACTCATTAAATTCATTAATTCGACAGTTTTCACCATGGCTTTGCTGTGGCAGAGTGGAGATGTAGTAAAAAGTGTTGGTTTTTTTTTTCTTTTAACCAGCAGAGAGGAGTTTATTTAGGAGTATGATCCAAATGTAGCCCAGCCCCTTTAGAATATCAGGAAGTGAATGGGCTGTGATACTTGCTAGACGTGGATATTTTCCTTTGAGGATCTTCTCCTGCCTCGCTCTCCTAATAAGAGATTTTCCTGTCTATCGTCACACTCATTCCACATCTGCCTGAGTCATTTTTTGAGGTTTTGAGAAATTGAGCGCTCGCAATCTGCTACTCAAAACAAAACAATGAGGCAGATGTGGTTAAGCTTATACAGCTGGGCTATAATAACACATCAAAACTCTGCATTGTTTTAATTGAAAAAAAAAAGCAGATAAATAGGAAATCATAATAATATAAACAAATCAAATCATTAAATAAAATACAAATGTGGAATGAGGGTGATGCTATGATGACGCTTTGTTATATCTAAAGAAACATGAGAAAGTGAACAGTACCAAGCGCCAAAGTCACAACTAGTGATTAGCGTACCAGAGATGATGATGTCATGGTTAGATGTGATAGATCACTTGAAAAATTAGGGCATGTTTTGTGGATACGTGTATTTGCATGCCACATTATACAGACCATATGTAAAGCGAGACACACTGCAATTTGAAGTCATATGTGATTAGACCACGTGACACATAGAGGCATTTTCGTTTTTGTGGATACATGTATGTGTCACGAGATATTAACAGACCATAATAAGGTTAAGTGAAATGCATTGCAATTTGAGAAAGGAAAACAAATTCACCTAATTTTGCAGCTGCACGGTTAACGTTATGCAGCGACGACATCTTTATTTTAGCTTCTGTTTTGTTTTTCTAAAAGCTGCAGTAAAGCCTGAACGACATATTTCAGTAGATATATTATTTTAAAAAAAAGCAATTCAGGATGACGAAAAAGAAAATAAATGATCCCTGAATATTTCGAGAACGAATCATCTTTAACTATGTATGCGATAAATTTAAGCGATGACTGTTCAAATAGTGTAGATAATCTAAAAAAGTTTTCATCTTTTTTTTCCTTATACTATGTTGAATCTGCATTCCTCCGAGTATGCAATCAATCTGCGGCCCAGTAAAAGGACAAAAAACCACCCATAGTAAGCTAGACTAGAGCTACGTGAGGCTTGTAATGTCTCGATGCATGTTGCTGTAATCGTCATGCAAGAGGCGACGTCAAATATGACGTGTGTGTTTCGTAGATCAACTTCCTACAAGCTGTCTATTTCCGCTCCAATCCACGTAACTGTGATTTCCGTCTTGTGAACCCTGTTTATCAACAACCTAACGAATGCTTCAGTGTTACGGAAATGCTCTACTTCAGTAGGCACATTTCAACCTTTTTGTGAGGAGAATGTTCTATGTTCACGTCATTTATATGACTGCGGAGTTAACCAATTTGCAGCTTAGGATCTTGCTATTCACAATATCGCAAGGGCCTCACGAAATCTCTGAAATATTTTTGGCAGTCATTTGAACACACATATATATATATATGTAAATATTGGTGGGATGGGGTGGGGGCGCGATCCAAGGTCCTTTCTTCTTGCGCACCTTTATGAAACCTTCTGGCCTCTCAATATTGTCATGGCAAGCTCTAAATTATTTTTATTTTGTTGCGATTTCTTCAAGTTGAACAACATAATGTCCTTCGAGAGATGCCTACTTTTAATGATGGAGAATAGATTGCATTATTGTTGATCCTGAAGTTCTATAATAACAGTGAAAGAAACAAAGACAGTAACATCCTCATTATGACCGGCTATCTGCTGAAGTCCCCAATCCTTTGTGGTGGCAACAGTCTCCTACGCTTAATCACATTCCGCTTGACAGCAAAATTAATGAGGCAACAAATAACTGAATTTTCTTAATGTAAAGGATAACCTAGAAATTTGGCCTTTTCCATACCCCGGAGGAGTTGCAGTTGAGTGGAATGGGCTCTTCTACCTCATATAGACTTATTCAGGTTTGGAGAATCACATTAGACTATGCAGTTTCTGGACTGACGTTAACCCTTACAGCGATCATCGCACGATGGTCCATGGAACCCTACTGTTCATCGCATGACATTGTCTTGTCATTCTTATGTCACCTGATAATGAACGCACGATACCTAGCACTGGTAGCCACATTGGCCTAATATATCATCTTTGTAAGCGTTAATATTTGATTGTGCTGGTTCACAAAGTGCTTGTCACACCGAATATGGTTGTCGCTAGAGGAACGCGCTTTCCGCTATACGCGCTATGCTCAACGCCCACGCGCTGTTGCAATCGGGACACCGCCTAGATCTCACCTGGAGGAAGACACCGTCTCGCGCACGTGCTGTCATGTTGCAGACGTCGACGTCAACAAAAACGATGACGATGACAATGACAATGATTCATTTTTCCCTTAGACTGAAAATAGAAGATAGTCTATCTCTTAACTTTCTGAGTTAGAGGTTCCACACTTTTTGCTGCATCGATTAACCAAGCCTTTCATGGCGTCCCCATTCCTGGACAGCTTCTGATGTCTGATGGTTTAGGCTAAATTCTGGTCAATGAAAATCTTCAGCGCTACTGAGCAGCCTCGTACCGCAAAGGAAGTCTTGTACTAAGACTACATGATCCTAAGCTGAGGGGTACGCAGATTTTCTTCTAGCGTTTTGATATTAAGGGGCGTCCTTTATTATGTGTGCCATATTGGCGTATGTCCATAGTACAATGTCACTATGCAGATTTGTTAATTACTTAGTGCTTACATGTCATGTGCATTGTCTATAAACAATAACTGAGACCTCATAATCCCTTCATACGCCTATATCCTTGTCTTGGTAATCCGCAAAATCATCGACATCTGATCTGTTGCTTCTTATTGGGAGTGCTTCCTCGTCTGACAGCTGGTCAATCTATAATGCGCAAGGTCTCCATTTGATGGGGCACTGCTAGACCACATGACCATAACCTACTCACCGTCATTTGCAACTTCTTTCAAATACCATGATCAGGTGTTCACAAGTGTTTGAGCCTGGTAACCGCTATCTGATCCATAAGAACACATTCTTAAAGAAGAACTTTCATAGATTTTTTCGAGATCCCGCAGAGGACAGTAACCAACCTGGACAGTGAAATGCATCAGAACGGCAGTCGTATCTGTCAGGACGCTGGCATCGTAACCTCTGTATATTTTTTGCACCATTACACTGGGTCTATGTGGTACAGTTTGACTACCCTTGCAAAGCTTTTTCCATATTGCTATCAAACTTTGCCAAGCAAAAGCAATGTGCGACATATCCACAACATGACTCCAGATGAGGTCTCTTTCACTAACAGTAGAGGATATGGGCTGAAATGGGAATTATGGTAAAACATTTATTGTGCCCAGGTATTTTTTACCCTCGGAAGCTTTCAAATGGCAACCATTATATTCTGTCTATTGTCATGTTTTCGTAAAAACGAACTGATCTGTTTGACAAAGTGGTGGATAACGTATTTTGTCATGGAAGTTTTAAAAGTAGAGGGCGCGTCAAGGGGAGAGGTGGGCAGAGTTGTGCCTACCATCTGACCTTGTAGATTCTCACTAGGGAAACGCAAGGGCAACTCATACGTAATGGATACCAATAGTGTTTTCGCTCCATTAATCCTTGTGCCAACAAATTTCAATGTTGACAATTTAAGTCCCTCATCACGTAATACAATGTCCCGGCATCTTGTCGAAATCAATTAAATAGCGCAAACGCTCGTCTCTGGATTATGTTATACTCCTCACAAAAATGTAAATTTACATCATCTCGCTGGGATTTCGGCCAGGAAATGACTGCCTGAGATGTACGCAGCGGGGATAGCTCTTACAAAATATCCGCCAAGCGATTTTCAGTGTACAGGTGGACTTAACTGTGATTCTGAAATGTTCAACATCAAAACATTTTTATAAGCAGTATTGAAATTTGTTGTAAGCTGAAGGCGCTTAACACTCTAAAACTATTGTAGTTATTGTCTGGTATTAATACTACTTCTCAAGTAAAATCTTGCAGCTGAGCAGATCATGCAAAAAACATTTAGAGGCTTATGAGACATGGAGAGATATATAAACTATGCCAAGCAAATTTAAATGCAAGAACATAGCATAGTTAGAACGCCCACAACTGACAGGACGTGATACAATGCGTAGAGAACCGCCTAATCTCACGCACACCTGTTTCTCAATATTTTTGCATAATCTGCGCAACGTTTGTTTACATATATCATTTTTTAGGTCACGGTGGTTACGGTAATGCATCTGGCTGTTGCACGTAACTCTAGATCTATATTTAGAAACGGGACAGTGCGTCAGTAACTGTTCTCGTTACGTCGAAAGACATTGAGGTTAGCGTTTGTGAACCATAATAATATATCATTTCATGTTAATTGTCCTTATGATCTCTCGGTAAACCCTTATTAATTTCACATAATACCTGGAGGATTGGGTAACCGGTAAATCAACATAATATGATTCAACCAGATTTCGATATAATGGCAATTTCGGGAATTCAGTATAATATAATTTCCAACATCAAAATAGGATATAAAAAAAAGGGTGGACGGGAATTCGGTGTAAATGTTTTTCCAGAGGAATTCGTATAAAAGGAATAAAGAAGAAAACCAGTTTGGAATATAAACCCGCAGTTCTTGAACCTGGTCAAAAATGTCTGGAACACTGTATAATACGAAATATGATATAAAATTGCATGGATCAGACTTTGATATAAAAAATAGAATATACTGCGAAAACAGAGACAGAATATAAAACTACTTTACAGAATAGAATATATAACTGCAAAGACCGGAAGACGAAAACTAAACAGCATATCAAATGCAGCTAATATTTCTTTCTTCGGATTTAATGTATGAAAATATATTATTAAAATAATGTAAATGTTCGGACTGTGTCTTTTCTTAGATTTTTAGACAGATTCTGATGACATTCTCACATACAGCTCGTGTGTGTGTGTGTGTGTGTGTGTGTGTGTGTGTGTGTGTCTGTGTGTCTGTGTGTGTGCGTGTGTGTGTGTCTGTGTGTGTGTGTGTGTGCGTGTGTGTGTGTGTGTGTGTGTGTATGTGTGTGTGTGTGTGTGTGTGTGTGTGTGGGTCTGTGTGTGGGTCTGTGTATGTAGAATTTAAACCTGCCGTCCCGTTGGTTGTGAGTTCAAATCTTGTTTTTGATATGTTATATCTGTCGTTTGTTTATATTTGGCCTCTTTCCCTTCTTTATTATTCTGTTGTGATGTTCGCCTGTGGTTTTGTCATCATTTTGTGTTCATTCTGTATTACTACCTTGATCTGTGAACAGGTGAAGTCTGAAATTTGGAACGTATAAAATTTTTCAATACCCAGTTAGAGAGTTTCTCCTCTTTTGAAGAAGGAGATGATCATGATGATTATGGTAATGATGATGATTATGGTGATGTTGACATTATCACGGTGGTGGTGGTAATGGTGGTTCTCCTTTAAAAAGTGATGGTGAGGGTGGTGGTTATGGTAATTCTTTTACAGTAATGGTGATGGTAATGACGATGATAGGAATGATGTTAGTACAGACGACGAAGATGGTGGTGGTGGTGGTGGTGGTGATAAATGATGATGTGACATCATTGTTTACACAATGACTTACTTGCTCAATGACAGTGATGATGGTGATGATGCTGACCTTACTAGAGAAAGCTGAGTTTCATTCAGTCCACATAACGATCCCATGATCTATACCAGGAGGTCCCACCTTCAGACACTCGCTCTTGTCATGGAAATTTCAGAGAGTACTTGAGAAACCTCCTTTATCAAAAAATGATGATAATAATAATGCAGTTTATAAGTCTTTTTTCCCGCAAATTCACACTAATATTGCCCCGGCAGACCTAATCACTCTATGAGTTTCTCAGCTTCCTGGAGAGCATACAGTGCCGCTGCCATTTACAGGCACTGATCACTAGCATTCTGACAATAGCTCCCACTGCCTATAGCCAGACATCCATTTTCCAGACGAGTGGACTTAAAAAAATATGAATGAAATGCTTTCCCAAGGCACTTACAACTAGACCGTGGTCGGGAATCGAACCCACGACCTATAGATATTGAGTCCAACGTCATAATCGTTCGGCCACTCTGCTCCACAAAAAATATGAGTTGCCGTTTGGCCTTCCCTAACTTGACTGAGACTATGAGTTTTTTTTAGTTTTTGGGTGTTTTTTGCTGCTGCGCGTTAGCCGCGCAGAGAAGTGTGAGCAGCTTCTAGACGTTAGTTAGAAAATTTGGAATCTTTGCTGTACATCGGTACACCCACCATCTACAGTTTCAATTTGTTAGTGAAACTTTAAATCAACGACCTTTTACCGGAAGAGGATATGGCAATGTATGCTAAGAGATGAGGCAAAAACATAAGTACAGCAAACGCCACTCGCAAGTCAGCGCTCGTTTCCTGCTCTTCCACATCAGTCGCAGCCATATTGGCTTGCCTAGAGACTCATATTTCTATGGCTTAGATTCTCCAAGAAACCGCCCACAGACTGAAAGGATCGCCATTTTCGTCCACCCACGGGAAGCAAACAAGCGTAGATCAACGATTTTAAGACAGCAGTCCTCGGACTTGATTGATGACGTCAAAGGAGAGATCGTGAGTCCTTGTTTTACGCCTCCATTTCTTGACACCTTTCAACTTTGTGGGTGGCCCACACAGGACGTGTGATAAATACACGGTATCGGTCGTCCCTTTATTTCCTTATTTGTTTATGTAATGCTGTGCCTGAAACTGTAGGTGATAATGGATGTTACAAGTAACATTTGGGCAAGCAAGTAGCAATTTCCAAGAATCTCAAGCCGCTATGAAATCAGTCCCTGCTACCGATCTATGCATAAGTTACAAGGAATTTTGCACAGTCTGTTTGGCCCTTGTTTTTGTTTTTTAGCCATGCTCATCAACCTCTCCATACTGTGAAGAAGAATGGTACCTTTTGGCATGAGAATCCCCTAGTGCTGTGAAATGTTGCAAGGTGCTAGTCGTAAAATTTCAAGGACTCTTCCACCCTGTGCTTGGTTTAGGATTTAGGAGTACTTCGATAACAGGATTCCAGACTCTTTTCCACCCCCATGTTCAAATTTTAAGGAGGTATGAAACATCACGTAACTGGAATCCTTCAAATGCCAGTTAAAAACACATCTGTTTGAGAAATATTTGTCATGGTATTATGTAAACGCCACTCAGACAAGAGATACCTGATTCCATACAGCTTGGTCATTTTACACTTAATTTATAAATGGTCCACATAAAGGTTGATCATAATATCTGTATGTGTATGTGTGTGCATGCGTGAAAGTAATGCACTTTGAGCCTTACGGCGAAAGA
>JAWQUT010000004.1:6768699-6783513 GCA_033807755.1 Ellobium chinense
GGGGGGGGGGGGGAGCGCCTGCTCCAGACACAAAGTGCTCTCTCTACAATCACTTGCCGTATCCACGTCTTTGTAAAACCAGCAGAAGCTACATATTCCGGGCCGCCCCGTATCTTCTATTTAGCTAACTAATCAAGTTTTGAAAATACAGAGGTGAGAAGAAACGAGACCTCCCCTGCGTCAGCCACGCTATTGACGGAGGCGGGGAAAAACACCTTTTTCTTTTCTTCTATTAGCTTCGACCGCTCTCAACAGATGAAAGATGAAGTAAAAATAGGCTTTGTGAATGGAAAAGATTTTTAGACCATTGAAAAGACTTCGTGAGCAGAAGGAGTTTGATGAAGACTGGGACACGTGTTTCGTTCGTACGTGATCAAATATTAAATCGCGATCATAGGTTGATTATGTCCCTTTTCAGCGGCCGTAACTCCGACAAATAATGGAGAGCGAGGGTCCCTGTGAACGCTGACAAAGGTATTATCACCGCAACCAATTCACACCTCGGGCTTTGGAGAAGGAAACGCTTCAAAGTTACAATATGAATGCGAACCTATGATATTAACTGCGGCTATTGGTGGGTGTATTCGAGTAGCTGTGGAGATCTAAAATAATTATTGGTGATGATAAAGAAACCGTTACGTCCAGGTGAAATCGATTCCGGCATATTGAAAGCTACTAGTGACCAGTTAGTTATACTCGTCGTAGTTATTTAAGTATTTTTGATCGATGTTCCTGGATGAGTTGTCGATCACACATTGACACAATTCGACAATGCAAAACAGATGCAGTAACTGCACCCTGCCGTCGAACCAAGTCCGCCTTCTATCTGTCTCTCAACTGGGCTGCGAAATTTATATCTATAATCGGCTATGTTTGTTAAGCCATCACTTCCAATTAACGCTCTCAGGATGTTTAAAATCAGCTAAATGCATAATAAAAAGTGTTAATTACAAGATTTAGCGATTGTAGAAGTGTTTTATTGTAATGTATAAGCAAGATAATCCTGTAATCCTGGGGCAGTGTTAGTTTAAAGCTTCTAGACAAACACGTGTTAACATGTACGCGTCCGAAATCTCGGCAACTTTATGAAACGTGTCACAAGTTTAAGTTATGTAGTATTTTCCCGATGAATGTTTATAATTTGTTAGACAATGTCATCTTTTGGGAAGCATCCAATTGTTCATATAGCCCACTCTTAGCTTCCTGTCTTTCCACTCTCAGAGGCACATGATTGGTTGATATCGTCAGTCACGTTATCATTTATTGCCTGGTGCATCCTTTACATCCAAAAGCGATATCTGATGGCGCAAGCACACTCCAGTTTACATTTACATTGTGCTTAAATCGGATATGAGCTTTCTTAAATTTAATTAGTGAAAAAAAAAAAAACGTCTTTTTGACAACTTTATGCATGTTTAAAAATTAGAACATAATCTGATAAACAAGTATAGGAAGCAGTAATATTATTTGTACTTAAATAGAGATAAAGAGAAAGAGACAAGACATGTCAATGACTAAATGTAATTTAATAACAGTTATGTGTGTATATATATATTATATTTCCTTTTCATTTGTTCCTTTGTATTGATGTAACATTACATTGTATGTGGTTGGCTTATGCCTAGATAAATAAACGTGAAATTTGAAACTTAATGTTTATATTTCTTTTCAAAACATGATGTCTTAATACACATTGTTACATACTAGTTATGTTTAAAGCATGGGGACCTGTTTATGCTTATGTGTGCTGGAAGAGGGCACGCGATGCATTTTTTTTAAAGACCAAAATTGCTAACTTATAATGGCAGCTATTTTGATGATATTCCTTGAGGTTGCAACAAGTTTAACAACAAGTTTAACAACAAGTTTAACAAGTTTATTGAACAGCTTATGCAAGAGCCAAACTTTAACAGCCTCTTTGAGCCATTTGATAAAAATTTCTTCTTGAACCACAGGAATGTTCTGAGATGGTCAAGGCTAGTCCGCAGGTCGGATGCCACCAGTGTGTTCATATTAGATACTGTTTAAAGTGGCGGTCCTTCATTTAGATTTTTCACATTTTTAATTTAGATGAACAGGGGTTTAAAATTTGGTTTTCTTTTGCATATCATAGACCCGCAGAAATGACAACCGCTAAAGCCATTAGAAAAATTGCCTGCAACAATTATTATTTTTACAAACTGAAGATTGAATTTCAACACTTCTGCGGTGTGGTTTCATGTTATATTATTATTTCTACACAATCTATCCAAAGAACAGATTTTATACTCTGTTACTACTGACTCTGATAGTCCAACATTTTTATTTGACCAAATAGGCTCCTGCAACCTAGATCTGATTGTTCTGTAGAGAGACTTCCAAACAACCTTTAAAAAAATATGTTTTTTTCCTAAACAAATAGCAGCAGAAAAGTTTAGTCTTTTCATTTCATTGTATAGGCCTTGGTCCGTGTGCTGGACTATATGCAGTAGATGGTGAAAAGGAAAACTGCTGTCTTTGATGCAAATGTGTCACTTTGCAAAATAAATGTCAAACTCAAATGACGATTTCCACATATATAATTTGCTACTGATAGCAGCTGGGAAAAAAGGGTTAGTTTTATGTGTGCCTGAGAAAATCAGAGAGTGAGAAAGAGTCCTGGATTGGGTAATAAGCAGGTTTTGCCATAAGTCTGTATCCTGACAAAGGGTAGCGGTACAAAGTTAAAACTTGGCAAACTGTTGCACAAAATATGACATTTGAACATGTTCCTCTGCAATCGATTATCACGTTATCGCGCAGGGTGCTACATACGATTGTGTATAGATCTATTCCAGAAAAATAACATATGGAAAGGTCAAAGATCAGACCTGTGACTGAACTCCTGATTTTACATGAAAAAGTATCTAAAGACCCGTACAGTGAGAAGGTAACAGTGATTTTTTATTCCTGCCCTTCAAATGTGTTTTCCAAAAAACTGTTAAAGACACTAATATAGACCTGATTCTTTAAATGGTGCTCATCCACCAAAATATGGAAGATCTTCCTCAGAGATCTTTGCTAAAATGCAGTAAACATAAAGAAAATCATCAACCATGATCGAACAATGATAAGTGCAGTGTAATTGAGTGAATGCGAGAAATTTGTCAACAACAAACTAACCATTGAACAAGTGTGTGCCCGGTGGGTTCCGCTTCTGCTGATATGTGACCGGAAACAAATGAGGCTAAATAAATTATTGTCGACATTATGTAAAAGAGCATCAGGGGAAAATATTTTGAAGACCATGATGACATAGGGTTCGTTGTCCCGAATCTAAAGTTTTCAGCATACAACTTTTTTTAAAATCCTGTCTTTGCTATACCTATTAAGCTAAGAGCATAGAAATCCGTAAGGAAAATGATGCTGATCTTTTTTGGGTATACCAAAAGGTACCGCACTGAAAGAGTACCTCCCTCATGGCAAAGATGGACTGATTTCCTCACCAAACAAAGGAAGGCTGTGATCAAAACAAGATAGCATGCGCTCAGTAATGTCATTTGCTTTAAGACAAAGTGCCTCTTACAAAGCTTGTCTTGTGCAGCAGGAAACAGCCAGAGATTTGAGAATTGTAATTCTTCTACGTCAACCATATTCCTCGGATTTGGTTTCGTCAGACTTGTTTCTTTTCCCAAATATGAACAAAAAAAAAATATCAGTGGAGATCATTTTGACAAAGATGAAGACGTCATTCTGGTAAATTTATCACTGTTTTAATTAGAAAAGTATAGTTTTTTATTCCCAAGGAATTTTCAGGGTCTACTGGAGATGACACAGATATGTTGCAACAGGTAATGACTACACTACAGTGAAAAGTTCAATATGTGAAATCTCAGCTCTCTATGACTTTCCTTTAATGGTTAAGGTTAGGACTTATGGCAAGACCTTCGTATGCTCAGAACAAAGTTGCAAACAACTTGGTACTTTTTATTATTCTTTATCTTTAACTTTTTGTTCTTCCAGAAGTTGCGTTCCTGACAGCTTGCCTGAAGGCTCTCCTGGCCTGTGCCAACTGCCTGGTGCTGAATGCCATTCAAGGATGTTCATTTTATGCTCTTTTCCCATTATTGTCTGGGTGGCATCTTGTTTATTGGAGTTCATTCTATCTGCCAAGATGCCTCTGTCTATTCCTTGATCTACCTCTTTACAGCTCCTAATGTTTTAACCTTTCCTTCAAGATGTCTCACGCCAGCAACTCTTCCGCTATTGCAAGTTCTTGACATTCTTTTCTCCCTGCTGTGGAGAGGGTATTCACGATTTCCTAGTAGCATCTTCAGTCTTGCGTCAAGTAAATTTATCGCAAAGAAAATTAACACTACAGTGTGAAGTGTGCCTTGATTTGTTGAACTTCAACTGTTTCGAAGAGTTATGTCCCTTTTAGACTCCTGTTACACCTTCAAGAGCCCTTGAGTGTCGTCGATTACAGCACTTAAAGACGATTACTGAAAATCCTAGCCGTATCGCCCTACACTAACTGCGTCTTAACATTTTTTTTAACGCTTTCGATTTTCATAAAATTTCGCCCCTTTCCATTCAGCGCTTCATTCTTCTGGCGGAAAAGGTCGGGTGTTGTGGCCTTGTCGATTCATGATACTTTTATATTCCTCTTCGGTCTTTTTTTCCCCCTTTTCTTTCCCTTTTCAGTGGGTGAGGATTACACGCTGAATTTAATACCCAGCTTAATGGTGTCTAGACAAGACTGAGAGGGGCTGTGTGGTCTATGGAGTATGTTTGTAAATAGCCAATTAAATGAAGAAGGAAAAAAGAAAGGGCTAGAAGAAAAAAAAGGTTTTTTAAAAAATCTTCATTTCTTACGCTGCGCAACGTTTGCGATATTCTCTATGAAGCAGCAGCAGCAGCAGCGGCGGCGTCAACAGCAACAGCAGCAAGAACACACAGGGACCCTCAGTAAAGCTGTTTAAAAGTTAATGCCGTCACTAGCCATCAAGTCCCCAGATTTTTTTTTCCTTTCTTCCTGTATTCGTGCATGTCTTCATGCCTCTTCATAAATTAAATGACAAAAGCCCCATTGTGGAAGGCACAACCGGGCTCTAGATATTGGTTAAGCACAAAAGAAAACCACTTATAACATTGATGTATTGCTTTAATTATCACAAATAAAACACCTATGACGTGAGTAATTTAAGCCTTTTCGAAGAAAGAGATTGACCTGTGTCACAAGCAGTTCGCATGCACTCCTCAAGATATTCTTTCTTTTATGCCTGCGCTGGATTTCATTGCGGTGTTGTGTGTGTGTGTGTGTGTGTGTGTGTGTGTGTGTGTGTGTGTGTGTGTGTGTGTGTATGTGTGTGTGTGTGTGTCTGTGTGTGTGTGTGTGTGCCAAAATCTGTAGTTCCAGATTTAATTTCAAGTTCAGTGGTAGATTTTTGTTTTGTTGTGGTTTTGTATATAAGGTATAATAACCTATGCAAATAAAATGCCCCTTTTTAATGTAACTTCTCAGGAACCCGATGAAGAATGAGCTGTGGCTATCCAATTACTTCCATGTAGGTATAAACATACATAATTCTACTGTGTGGTGCGCTGATCAAAGAGAAGTGACGATGCGTAAAAAAAACGCTATTGAGCCCAGTCGAATGCTATGGTAGTTTTATCACAAGAAGCTAGAATAGTTCGTTTACTCGCAAGATAAGGCGAGCTGAGAAAATCCAAGAATTTCTCAACCATAGCAGTCAGTTAGGCAATACTGACTTCCATTATATGCTGACTTTTCATTTTACAATCTATGGACGGCTTGTCACGCATAGTTTATTGAGGCATATTAAGTAAATAACAATCGTACAGCGACCCCTCTGGGTTACGGTGACCTCAACCTTATCTGTTCTACAGATTCTAATACGTAAGCAAAATCATTTTCTTTTAGTGAACGTTTCAGTGTTTGCCCTTATTTCAAAGTGTCTCTCCATGCCCTGATAGGTTTTTGTTTCGACAGGAAATTGAAAAAAAAAATCTGGATTTTTTGTTGTTGTTCAATCACATCGAAACAGAGAAATCATTTCAGGAAAGATTAAGGAGAAAAAAAATAGCAGAAAAAAAAAATTAGTCTTAATTTCTCATTTACTGCGTCATTATGCGTACTCTTATATCATTGTAATTGTGCTTTCTTGTTCATCATCATACCGACAGATCTTCCTCCCTGTACTGGAAACAACCACATGACCGTGGGAAGAGCTAATTTTTTTTTCTTTTTTGGGAGTTTTCGAGAGTTTCGCAAAAAAAAAAGAAAAAGAAAAANTATTTTGTTGTTGTTGTTGTTGTTGTTCAATCACATCGAAACACAGAGAAATCATTTGAGGAAAGATTAAGGAGAAAAAAATAGCAGAAAAAAAAATTAGTCTTAATTTCTCATTTACTGCGTCATTATGCGTACTCTTATATCATTGTAATTGTGCTTTCTTGTTCATCATCATACCGACAGATCTTCCTCCCTGTACTGGAAACAACCACATGACCGTGGGAAGAGCTAATTTTTTTTTCTTTTTTGGGAGTTTTCGAGAGTTTCGCAAAAAAAAAAGAAAAAGAAAAAGTCCATTTAAATATTATGTTATATAGGCAACAAACAGTGACCACCTAACCCATGTGTCTGCAACCACAGCATATGGAAAGTGCAACGCTTTCGAGTGTTTCGCAAAGATGAAGAAAAAACTAGGCAAAGGCAATCCACTACTCTCCCCTTGAAAAGTGTTTGTGCACTGCCCTTTCCATATTTTCATACATATTTTTTATGCAAAATTGCGCACCAGAGTATTGAACAGTGCATTTTTTTTCAGTTGTGGAAGGGGATCTTAGGAAATGGTTATCTAAAAATACATTTCTTACTTCACAACCAGATTTTACACATGTATCAAAGACACGTTAAGACACATAGATACAGAGGGGTTTTAATATGTGTTGCTCAAGAAAAAGTTAGGTGAAACCTAGGAAAAACGATGTCTCTAAAAGTAAGTGAACGAGAATGAACCTCACAAATATACAATACTTCTGTAAGTACGTGCATTACCGTGTCTTAGTTATATATATAATATGTGAAATCTGATGGCCAAGCAACGACTGCACTTTGAGATACATTTCTTACAATAACCACTACCTACAGCAAAGAGGAAGTGCACTATTCAGCATTTAGGCGCGGAATTTTGAATGTAACATATTATAATGAATTTGAAAAGTGCGCACCACAGTAATGCACTATACTCTATAAAATCAGAGTAGTATATTACCTTAAATATGTTATGTAGGCTGTACACAGTAGTTATGTGACCCAATTGTCTACAACCACAGTGTATGCACGGTACAACGATTTCGATAGTTTCGACAAAAAAAGTTCCTTTTAGGACAATAAACAGTGGGCAATTTGCCCAAATGTCTGCAACCACTGTGTCCACTGTGATGGAAATTACAACAGCTTCTCTATTATCAGCTCGTCTTTCATGTAAGACTGGACCTTAGCACATGAAATTTCATGGGATTAATAAAAAGGAAGGAAACGAAGAAGAGGACAGGCCATTTTTTTAAAATCCAAAGTTCTATAGAATCACACCGGATTACTCTAGACTTCGGCGCCCATATAAATATACACAAACCATCATCCAGGGCTCGCGGAAAGACAAGATCCTCGCGAAAAGCCATTTCTGACTTTTCTCGAAAATAAGACTTTCGTCAAAACAAACATTTAAACAGCAGTTTCAAGACCTTGCATTTCAAAATTAAACTTTGCTCACGACATCGCAAACCTCCCAAACTCCAACTAAGGATTGGAAAGCTGGACTGATTCGTAAAGTCTGGTTATAATCATTTTGGGGTTAAAATAAAAAGAACTCCATTTTATCAGAGGGTAAGTAACAAAGAAACAATGTGATTTATTAATTCTGTTCGACATTTATCAGAAGAAATTGTGTTGGTGGGAAAATTCTTGCAGGAAGGTTGAAGATGACGTCAGATATTTAACCTAGACATTCACACTGAGACCGGTTGGATTGATCGTCCTTGTGATATTTTTCTGATCTTCCTACCTTGAGACGTTTATCTTTCCCCTTTAGAATACACAAGGACGAAGGCGGGCAAATTTCCGTGATTTTGACATTTACTGGCGGCCACAGGCTCCCTGACGTATCTGTCAATTATAGTCTTGGGCCCAACATACTATAATATAGTGAATCAACTTATCATGTGACGGGACAGTTATCGTTGGTTTTAAGCATGTGGTCCATAGTTTTAAAAATATGCACTTTCAACGTCGCAGAAGATATGGAGAAGAGCAAAATCTCTTACAAGGGTATTCCTAAAACACAAAGAGACTCAATTCATCATAAAAATATCGAATAGAAACATCGCTGAGGGGTCAGCCATATGCCCACAAATTCGCACTCATTCTGAAAGTGGAACACAGATCCTTTGGTTTCCGTTTCCTGACTACGTAACTGGTAACAGTGCAGTGAGTTTTTGATAATAGCAGAGATCTGAAAACATTATGACTGCCATTTGATTCCTGCCAAAAGCTACAAGCCTCGTCTACTTAAGTGACTCCACCCATAAACATTGCTGGCTTTAGAGGAGCTGGTGGGCGGTACTACCAATACTTAAGCCTATTCCATCCGCACGAAAGGCTTAAAGAAATACACGTATTTGGGAGTCTTGATCTACCTTCCCGGCGGTGGGTAGAAGTCTTTTGCAGAGTCAATGTTCCGGAAGACGGTGTAACAGGTAGAGGCGGTTAAAGGGGTTAAAAGAATCCTGATGATGATGTCGCAGTCGTTGTTGCTGCTGCTGCTGATGCTGCTCTTGCTGCTTATAACCAATTATAATCTTTTCAAAACTACCCTTTGAGATAGTATATCTTGGTATATTCTTCAGGCTCCAACTTACGCCACTATTTGAGTCCCACTGTTGACCACGAAAACCAAAATCACCAATAACAGACTACCTAATCGAGATCCTAATCCAATCATATTAGCCATCAGAGCACAAAACCAACGAATGCCTCTAAAGCTTCACGATGGGATTCCAGCCTTTGATATTTGCACATGGACACACAGACAATTCAAAGGAATAAAAATGCATACATCAGTTGAAAACCATTAGAATTGTAAAAAAACTGATACTTTATACAGCACTAGACTACTCTCATTTCTATAAATAACGTCTCTGATAAAATTATTGTAAGAGAACATTAGCTCATTACCCGTCATAAAAGTCCAAAAGTTGAATTTCTGGTCTTAAGTATTAATTTTTGTTTTCATTTTATTATCGATAAGCTATTTCTTGAAAAATGCAAAATTTGGAATACTGTCCTATCACTTGACGTAAAGAATATAATGTATATATTTCTATATATATTGTAAGGAAATATGGCGATATTTCAGTCAGTAAAATTGTAGATGAGCAAAGGGGAAAAAAATAAGCTCACTTTTACAAAGACCATTATAACAATCATATTATTATGTCATGATCGTTCACGAAACACCAGGCCCGTGATAAGGNGGGGGAAGGAGAGAGAGAGAGAGAGAGAGAGAGAGAGAGATTCCATATCTTGCAATAATTTCAAAATATCCCATTCATAAATAAAAGTACATAAAAACAAGACCTCCATAGCAATCATATTTTTCTCTCCATGTCAAGCCGCGGAATGACAGACACCAGCTGTACCATTAAAATTCCCTCGCCTCGCTCGGCAGAGAGAGAAAGCAGAACTATGCGCTCGTAGGCCTGCAATGGATGTCAAGCGATGCTCGGCCAGCAGTAGATTAACTTCTCCTCTTATGGCAGTTCCTAAGCATTGTATCCAAACCTGAAATCCTCGTCTTTTCATTTCTAACTAGCCTTTGTTCCGTGGAATTATCGAGGGGGAAAAGGGTCTCCCGAATCTCTCAATGAACACCTAACAAGCCCAGCACAAAGGGCTAACGTTGTCGTGCCGCTGCGGCCGCCTACAAAACGCTAATTCGATACCTTATAAAGCAATAAAGGCACACCGCGATGGTCTTTCATGCCATGTTTTCATTTCCGCGCTACTAGAATGCATAATAGAGTAGANAGAGTCGCTAGGAAAGCTATGATCATTGTTGTTTAGACCCGGCATAAGCCAATATTTCACTACGGGTTGTTGTTTTTTTTTTCTTCTTTCTTTCTTTCTTTCGTTTTTTTTCTCTTTCTCTTTCTCAGTCTGATAATTTGCTTTCATATTTTCTATTCCTCTAGCAAGAGTGATGGCAAAGACCAATTGTTACAATAAACCAATCGCGAGTCACTATGCTGAAGGCTAGAGGTGGGCCGATATATGTGTTCTAAAGTATCGTGATACAGCCTGCCCTCTATAAGTATCGAAAGTATCGATACTGTTTCGATTTTGGTACTTAGTGCCCCGTAAGCATTTCGATACTTCCGACACTTCCGACAATTTTTATACGTTTGATACATCAAAGCGTGGGGAGAGAGATAGCTAGCTTAGGACTTACAATCTGAAAAAGATCGAAAAAAAATCAGTCCTAATTTCAATCCGGTACTTTCGATACACTTCGATGCATTTTACACCTTTTGATATCGCAATGCGTCGCATTGGGAAGATTGGTGTGGGACTGAGTAGGGCAACAGGATTGAAATTAATTTCGAATGGAAATCAGCTCTCATCCTTTCGATACTTTGTATAACTCTAGAATTGGCAATCAGAAACATGGCTTCTAATTTGGTAATGAGGATCGAATGAGGTTCGAAAATGATTTTAATACTTTCGATACTTCCGATACTTCCCATACCGAATCGAAATTCCTAGGTATCAAAAATATCGATACTTATAAACTAGACCGCCCACCCTCTTCTTGATCAACACTTGAATGCTTGCCACACATTGGCTGATATTAAAACGATTATATATCCACATTCCAGACAGATCACCAGCCTATGAGCATTCAAAAAAAAAAATAATCGCTTTCCCCCTTCGACTAGATCTAAAACACACATACCACGTCCCTTACTAAGACATGGGTTTGGCTGGGACAACCGTTGACTAATTATAAATACCAAAGGGGCTCGATTTGCGGTTGGAATGGCTTAGAACGCTCTTACTTCGGCTAATCGTCTAAATACCTTGCATAAATTTTTACGCCTATCGGAGACGTGTGGCTTAGAGGAGATTAAAAAAAAAAATCTCTTCGAGGTGGGAGACACAGTCATTAATGAAGCCGGTCTGGAAGGAGGGAATGAATAATCAAAGTGTATCAAGGATTTTCTTAGAATGAGAAATCGGGTGTGGGTTTAGCAGCAGTTCGGCGTTTTAATATCGGTTATAGGATTGACGTGTCGTGATTTAAAAGGTACAATGTCTTTTACACGGCACACATTTTCTGCCCTCCTCAGTGACTTATTGTCATGAGACAAGACACGTGCGATAATGGAAGACAGTAACATAGTTCAGTGGTTACCAAATTCTGATGCCAGTACTTGAGCCGATCCTTAGCGTTAAGCGGAAAGGATTTGTAGCTACGTGTACATTAATTATTCCTTCGGGTTTTTTGGGTTTTTTTCTCGTATGACCACGCCTTGTTTAATACTAGACCTAGAGTAAATTGGGAACTTCTGCTTTTCCAATGAGACTTTTCACCGTCGTAAGAATTACGCTAGTTAAACCCGAGTGAGGGTGCATTCAGCACTGATATATTAATGTAAGTCTTATTATAAGATGTGATCCCATCGTCAATGCACCAGCTTTCAGTTGACTAAACAAAAAAATATCAGTTCTCTAGATCAGAGATGTTAGCACATGTAGCTAAAATATGACCCACCAAGAATTGAGCAAAATTGGAGTTGGTGCTCTTTAGTGCCATAGTAATAAAAAAGAAAAATGTCTCTAGACCAGAAATGCACAAACGCTAGCCCGCGGAACTAAAATGTGGCCCGCCAAAGGTGAAAGATATGGACAGCGAAAACCTGCCAGGCATTAGAAGGCACTATGTTATTCCTTATCATGCACCATGATGGAATCCACGTTTTAAATATGAAAATGAAAAAAAAAATAAACATACGACTTTTTTTAATCCCGTAGGGAAATTAATTTACAGTATTTTACAATGTTACACATCTCATTCATAATAATATAGACACATAGAACAATACATATCATACATGTTAATACATAACCTGTAAATATGGTTCTCATGAGATGACTCAAGTACATTATTAACCCTTTGTTCTTTCAAGAATGGGCACACCTGAATAAGCAGAAAGTAGTTAGACATTCATTGTGAATACATGTAGTACTATTATTACATTACATTACAGAATATCGTTTTCTGATTTTGCCTGTTCAGAACTATAGGTATAACGGTATATGCGGGACACTTGTCAATGAAAAACTTCACGTTTCATTACAAATGCATTTTATTTAAATTTCAATAAATTTTTAAAACACTTTATTAACATTATTTAACAGTTGTTAAAGAGGTCTTGATTATTGTGGAAAATCTTCCAATGGGCTGAAGACAAAGAAAATAATAATTTAGTCATAATAATTCAAAATGTAACATATGGAGTGTGGACCATTTTGACATGGCAAACACACTACAATCTTGACACCGTTCGTTCCATCCGATTAAATGAATTTTATCTGCACGATCGTAGTAACCAGAGGGCAGGCCGAAAGACAGAATGAAAGAAAGAAAATTTGGAAGAATATTTTTACGAAGTAAGATTAAATAGACTTTAATGCACATTATGTTATACATGTAGTGTTATTGGGATTTGGCGTAGACTTAGTAAACTTGTGTTGTTAAAAAAATAAAACAAGTCTGTCATTTTGGCAATGCCAAAAAGTAGATTTTTAATGACAGGGTGTGAAACTAGCGCGTATTTCTAAAGGTATGTTTATCTGGAAAAGTCCGAAAACCCTTGATAACGGCGACAAGACAAAGCAACTATAGTAACTGAGAGGTTTTTCTTTCTTCTTTTTGCACCATCAATAATAATATAGACTGTTTGTCACACCAGAGTTAGTTGTATAGTGTCCTTCAGAACCATGTCGCGGTATAAACCCTTTTTATACGAACTTTCGCAGGGATCCCCCGAGGAGAGAGTCTCTTTTCAGGCTCGGAAAAACCGTTGAGGAGGGATCTAGTGTCTGAAATATCAAATGCAGGCAGTGTTTTTACTCGCATCTATTTTGGAAGTGTAAAGATACGACCGCCGTGCGAAATCTCACACTTACTTGATGAGGAATTTGCGGTTTGGATGTCGGTATGTCTGGAATCCATTTTGGAACGCTGCGTGAGGCAACATTATGGTAGGATTGGCCAGCCTATTAACTTGACTCCGGGTGCTGTAATCTTTGTCATTAATTACTTCGTAATCAATTCGTCACCTGCAGTTCTTGCCTAGCGTCTATTCATAGACTTATTACAAAAAGACTACTCTTTTTGTTCGTGCGTTGCCATTAGAAACCAGACAGGAGGAAGGAGTTGGGGAGGGGTGGGAAGTAAACAACGGAGCGTCTTTTGTATCTAAATCTACCGCTTGACAAGGGGAGACAAGGGGAGTGACTATTTTCATTAGCAAGTTGACTTATTTTGGTGTTTCACACGATTCAGCAGTGTAAAATCAATGCCCGATTTAGGCATGGGTTAAATAAGGGATAACTTATGGGCCGCCAGGGCTTAGCAAAATTTCAGGATTTTTTATCTGTTCTTTTTTCTTTAGGATAAGGTAGGTGGGAAGGATGTCGTTAAATTTGTATTAATTCTTTACATGTATAATAATATTAAGACAATGACAGGTAGGATAATATAGAAACCACAGCATTAAAAAAAAAACCTTTGAAGAGAAATATACAATAAAGATTATAAAACAGAACAGTATACAATTAAACATCAAACAGACTAGACACATAAAACTCAAAAATGGGAATTTCGGCCACAAGGCCCTCTTTAGGGAAATAAAACCTATTTACAAAGCTTATGAATACATGAACACACATAGGTTTTATAGGTTTTTATCCCTGATGAAGTCTGTTTAGCGGAAAATTTCATTTTCAGTCTCTAGTCTAATCTGATTTTTTATTGTTATATATTATCTTTACTGTAGATTTCTCAGACGGGCTTTTGCGTACTGTGATTTTTTTTATCTTTATAATATTGTGTAATTAATTTTATAAATTAATTGAGTATGCATTATTTATTTTAAATATGTATATTTCTTGTGGCGACTTAAGATCCTGGTTTATTATGTGTCTTTGTGTGTCCTATTGTAATTTTTAAGCTTCATTAAAAATGAAAATGAAAATATGAAATTTTAGCAGATTTATTTAGCCCGTAGGGAAATTTACATTTACATATGTCATACAATGTTGTACATCTCATTCATAATACATACATAATATAGTAATACACACAGTGCATCTCAATAGACAACATTAAAAAAAAATGAAATCCATTATAACAAAGTCGTTGCTTGCCGCCATGGTGCAGCTAGTAAAAGTCGCGTGCGCAAACACGACCTCAATACAAGATTACTGAACCCTCAACATTATTATTATTATTATCATTATCATTATTATTATTATTATCATTGTTATATTATAACAAAAAACAATTGCTGAAACCCATTAAAACGCATGCAACATGCGTAAGTGCCTGTGCACCGGGATAAAAATATGACATAACAACATTATAATGGCAATAAATAATTGAAAGTACCCATGGCAGCAATAGAAACATTACTAGCAACTGTAGTAGACTCCACTTCATCGCAGTTTCTTGCGAGCACACATACACACCCCCTCTCTCTCTCTCTCTC
>JAWQUT010000004.1:6787015-6799515 GCA_033807755.1 Ellobium chinense
TATATGTATATATATACGTTATATTTTATACAGTTCTGTTCAGGCGCCTTTAAGAGTACATCATGAAGCTAAACTTCTGGTTAGAAAAGGAAAGTTAGTGACAGAACCAGCGAGCCAGGGATGGCTGCTTTCGCAAACAAAATGAGGCCTAAGCCTGTCATCAGAATGAAGCTGGTGTCTCAATGTCTGACTCGATGTCAGGCGCTCAACAGAGCGTATTTCAAAGCTTGTTACTGTTGTCTCGGAAGAAAGATGAAGAACGAGAGAGGAAGGCGACAAATTTGCATACGTCGTCCGCTCATTTTCATAATGTGTCACATTCATCATAACCCTCTTTATTCTAAGCACAGATGTGGGTTTTCATCTTAACGCGATACCAGTGTATCATCTTTAAAGAAAGACACTGAGAATGGTTAAGTATAATTTTGCGAAGATACCGAGAAGATGTTACAACCACCTACGCCGTACCTCTTGTGATTAAGGGCGGCCCTATCTCGTTTTGTTAACTCTGACCATAGGCGGAGACTAAAATACCAGTTAATACCTTTGCTCGTAAAGAGAGATTTAAACATTTAAAACGGTAAGCTTTTAGCTGAGGGGAGGGTCAGCCGTATTCACTGTCCATCTTTTGATAAATGACCCCTTTGATTTTTGTCAAGTCTGATCATAGGCGGCAAAGAGTCTCGAGTATAGCTGCTGAGGCAAAGGAGGTAAAATGATGCAGTTTGACTTTGCTCGGTTTTCCAAATTGTATTTCCAGGAGATATGAGAAAATTCACTAATGTGTGTGTCTGGAGTTTGGACGGCTGTCTGGACTTTGAGTGGTTGTCTGGAGTTTGTGTGGGTATTTAGAATTTTGATGTGTGTTTAGAGCTTCGATGGGTGTCTGGTGTTTCTGTGAACATTTGGAGTTTATATGGGTTTTTGGAGTTTGTTCGGATATCAAGAATTTGTCTGGAGTTTGGGTGAGTGTCTGGAGTTTGTGGGTATCTATAGTTCTGGATGGGTGATCGGAATTAAAGTGGATGTCCTGAGTTTGGAAGAATGTCTAAATTTTATGTGGATTTATGTGGAGTTTGTACGGATGTCGGGAGTTTGTGTGGGTGTCAGGAGTTTGAGTGAATATCTCGAGTAATGGAGTTTGGGTTAGCGTCTGGAGTGTGGGTGGGTGTCTAGATTTTGGATGGATGTCTAGAGTATATTAAGTGGATTTATGTGGATTTTGTGCTGTGTCTGGAGTTTGTGTGGGTGTCAGAAGTTTGAACGAATATCTCGAGAATGGAGTCTGGGTAGCATTTTAAGCGTGGTTAGATGTCTAGAGTTTGTGTGGGTGTCTGGAGTATGTGCGAATGTTTGGAGTTGGTGTGGATGTCAAGAGTTCTGATAGATATCTGGAGTTTGTGTGCATGCCCAGAGTTTAGGTGGTTGTGTAGAATTTGAGCATCTAGAGTTTGGATGGGCTGCATTTTGAGACTTCCTGAGAAATCACTCCATTAAGTAACACCAAAACGCATCCTGCTCCTGCTCTTCTTCCCTCCTCTTGGAAACCTGCGTCTCTGCCCCTGTCTCAGGTGTTAACCGCAGGGCTACCATGCCATAAACTTGCCTCGTGAGAGGTCGTAAGCCAAGAGGCGGTTTACGTCCAAAAAAGGTGCGAAATAAGACGGGACAAATCCCCGATTAAGCCCAGGGATTATCCTCCCCTGACGGACGTCGGATGCAAGGATGAGGGCGCTGGCTTGACACCTACGTGGTGATGTCATAGATTTCTTTTCCGCTGACGCAAGTTGGACGCGAATTGAAACAGTATTTACCAATTTCCAATCCTTGGCCCTTAAGGCATCCAACAATTTATAGGACTACATACTAATATTAGTTAGTGGTTGTGACGTCTGGCATAATTTGGGTGTGTATTCAACGTGTGCTAAAGTAGGCATGGGTTGAGTCAAAACATTCTGTGTCGTCCCTATTTGTAAACAGTCACTTATTCTTCTATGTTAGAAAGCATAATATATCAGCGGTAGATAAAGTTCATAACTTGCATAATGTAAAAAGGCGTGACACCATATCCGCTTCCTAGTTACTTATGCAAAAATATGCATGATTTTTTTTTTTTTTAAACAAAGTGTCCTTTTCCCGCAGAATTTTACAACATGCTGACTGTTGAACATTTCCGTTTCCTTTTATGATAAGGGCATATAAAAAGTGTCCTTGATATCGAAGTTACATTGTCAAGAATGTGTCATCTCATATTCGCTTCCTGGTCGATCTATGATGAAATGGGTATGACAAATTAAAGCATGTGTCCTATACGACGTATAAATATGTGTGCTCTGTTATGGCGAACGCCAGTAACATACTGACTGATAGACAATAACATTATAAAGTACTCATTACAAGTACGTTAGTTGCTCTTAAGATACTGCGGGTTTGGCTACGCATTTTATTCGCTCCCTAGACAATATAAAGATGCTGATATAGGCATGATGTTATTTTTTATTTCAAGACACCTGTCCTTTCCTGCCAAAAAAAATCTGCAACAGCCTGACTGGCAGGCAAGCAGACAGTAAGGCTACAGGAAGACAGCCAGACAGATATTACATGGACAGTGATTGACAGAAATGTTCATAGAGACAAGGTAACTGACAGCTATTACAACACGGAGACAAGTTGGAGATGTTCAGCAATGACAAGCACCAACAACAAAAAATAAAGTGAAAGAGATGTAGTACGGGTGGCCAGCATGATTGTTTTCAAGAACTGACATTAAAGAAGAAATGTATGGCAACAAATGGAAGTAACGTTTTCCTTTGCTCGTAATGTAGACCTGTATATACTAAACCATAGTATACTGCCAAAGGTCTCAAGCCCAGAATGACCCGCTGAGAAAGATGTAGTACCGGTGGCCATCATGATCGTTTTCAAGAACTGACTTGAAGAAGAAAGTTGGGACAACAATTGAAAGTGACAACGCGTTACTTAACTCGTAATGTAAATTCCACATACTAAAACATGGCATGCTGCCAATAGGCTCAAGCCCACAAACAACCCCTGGGTTGGGAAAGTAAAGTAAAATGTCTTAGTCAAAAATAAGAAAAAGTCTGTAGCTGGATTTGTTTGTTTCCGTTACGGGTCTTAAAGTTTGCAAGCTCTCCTGAAATAGCGAGGAAGGAGGGGTGAGACATGTACTGTTAAAGGGGTCATTCTATATAGAGAGGTCCTTATGTGCATGAATCCAAGGGCATGAGATTATCAACAGACGATGAGCAGAAAGTAGTGCTAGCCCTGTTTACACTGGCTGATATATTAGTAAGGCGGCAATTGAGTTCATAAGGTCACAGCCTCTGCAAGGCATAATTGTAGTATGAATGCATGAAGATGAGGATTAATAGTTTCTCTCACAAACTTATACGTCCATACACAAACGTATGGGTTTATGAGATTGTATATAATGAAAATAAAATATTATGAATCTGCCATAACATTGGTAACTCTTTGTTGAAAGGATGGGAGCAGCGCTCCACAACGACTTCCGCGTAATTTCCAGCGGTAATCTCCATTACAACACCGACCACTGACAAGGAGAGTGATTGGTTTTAACATAACAAAGCGCCTCCTGGGGCCACATCAAGGTAAAATTGGGATTGTTCTCGCTGTAAAAGTCGGAGATCGTTCACTATACTAACAACCTTTCACTTTTGGATCCTACCATGTTGTCTTCTACGCATTTAAAGTCCAGGAAAACCCAACAAGCGTGTTCCGGACGCCTCATTTCCCCGGCGCTACGTACCTTTATAATGTGGCTGTTTATCGTACCATTCATCTCCAGACCCCGAAATTATGAATCAGAGATTGACTTCAAAAATTGTGACAGCAGTGAGTAACTTCAGAGACAAGACAAGACAAACATTGCAATGTCTCTTTTATGTATAAACTTGACTGCTGGGAGAAGGGTGGTGGCTGCAGTCGCCCGTGGCCCTGAAAACTTCAAAGCGTGCCCGACAGCACCTACCAACGTCCCCTGATTTTTGTGGCAGCTAAACGATGGCAACAGAACTGTTTACTTCCCATGGAGTTGAGAACGTGCTAGAGTGATTTGGCCTGCCCTGGTAATACTGGTGTGAAGTGGCGTGAGCAGACACTGGCCAGGATACGAGACTTACACGCTACATTCTTCTTCTTCTTCTTATTCTTATTATTATTATTATTATTATTATTATTATTATTATTATTCTGTTATCCTGAAAATCTCTCCTCTCAGGCTGGGTCGTCTCACTGTCTCATGTCCGCCCCACATTTTGTTTTGCCAGATGGGGTTTGACCTCTCGAGGCAATTTTCGAGCCCCTCCTAAGTGAAAGAGGGTATCAAGGACTTTGCTGGCTCCTGGCTCCTCACTACGCACAGAAATGACTTTCTTTAAATGGCTGGATCTAAGAGATCAAAGGGTCGAAATAAAACTTTGAAAGAAAGGAATTGCAAAGTGTGAAAGGGAGAAACATGTATCTGGTGCAAGGGAAATGTAGGAAAGATACATGAAGTCATATAGTTTCGTCAAAAAAAAGGTGCATTCCAGTGAAATGGTAACGGGATGACAAGACTAGACCTAACTGTGTGGATGTAAAAACTCAGAGAAAGCAACAATAATTGGAAATGATAATTTTGCCATAGAACTTGCGTCCAGCACCTGCATTAATGGACAAAATACAAGTCAGTATCATCATGTTTGCCTGAATGTGTAAAGCCTATGACCTTTTAAAACTTTAGAAATTTTGAACATGATTAAACTCTTCGACTGAGAATGTCCCACAGCCTCCTTTTCTAACCATTATAACTGCAATGTACATAAATTTGTGCATTGGCAATTTAATCACCTATGGTCCCGTTCAAAGAATGGGAATAAGCGACATACTCGTTTATAATAATTTCATGTTAACAGATCTACCCCTTCCGTTTGGCGGTCTTGCAGTGTTGGCTGGTGTATGGAGAACACAGGAGGGAGAAGAGACAACCCCGACCGGTAGCGGTGACAAGGATGAGCTATAAATTTCCATCCCTGACAGCGGGCTCCGTTATCGGCAGTTTGGGCGATGGATATAACACCCCTCACGGCGCTGGCCCATTTGCATAACAATCGGGACTCCGGTCCGAGTTTTATTTTTCTCTTTGATTTACGAGAGTTTCAGCAAGACTTTCCCGACTGCTGGGAGCTAAAAAGTACCATTTTTAATATGAAAATATCGCTAAAATAGCGCCCTTATGCTTTGAGTGATCGATACGCATGTCTCCCCTTGTCAGTCTTCTGATACTCCAAGTCTCCATGCTGACTTGCTGTGTTCATCAGTGACGTCACAGTAGCAAAGCCTGTTTCCACAAAGTGTGAATCAGGTTGAATAATTATTGTGGCTGGCGCACCCGACAATTTGTTAACCGGAGTAAGTGAAAGTGAACAGCCTGCGCAGGATGCCTCTTGCAGAATGACCCACGATGACGTCACTTCAAGTTAACCATGATAGCCTATTGTCTTCTGCAGGTTTCTTAAAGCCCACCTTATTCAACCTCAGAATCACAGTAAACGGTATGATATTGTGAGTCTGAAGAGGGCAAAAGGAGTAAAAACGGCAAAAGACTTTGCCTGGTTTGCAAGGTAGAAATTATATTTCTTTAACATTTGAATAATTACAGTCTTGGTTGAGAGCCAACGAATAATGTCTGTCAGAAGTATTGGGAGCTGCTGGCGTCATCACTTCCTCCCACAATCCTCTGCCTAATGGGCGAGGGAAAGAACTCTTTAGGCAAGGGCCAAGCACTAGTCACCCAAACCTTCCTTCCTCTATTATAAAACATAAATGCGAAGATTAATATTACGATGCTCATTCTTCACTAAATTGTTTCTGGGGGCCTTAAAAATAATTTTTCGAGGTCAAAAGAATATCTTGAAAGAAGAAATTATTTTGATGTGCGCATCCATCTTTAAGTTGTACCCGTATCTGTCTGCATGCCTCTGAGCGTGTTTCTCAAGCGACTCCTACCTATGTTTAGCGGGTCCTCTACGGCGAGCTCTGTATCAGCTCAGAAAACACAGAATCCGGGACACAACTAACAGCTATATGGGCTCCCCTCTCCTTCTCAACTATCCGAACTTTGGCTGTCTGCATTCTGCATGTATGATAATATTAACATTACAAGGAGGACACTCCTGCCTATTAAGGCTCCGAGATGACCCATGTGTTTCCCAGCTGTTATCCACGTAAAGACCACAGTGTAATGTTTCTTTTATGAATAAACCTTACTGTTCATAGGCAGTTGCTGTTGTCCCAACTGACTCTGAAAAATGCTGTGCTCTCCTCATGTATCCAGCCCACCAGGATTGGATCCATGTTTTGCCGGTGAGAGATCCCATGCATCCTATCTTGCAACTGACAAGGGTTCGTTAGCACAGATATCACTGCCATGTCTCTGGAATCGCCGTATAAGGAGATACCGGAAGTGGCATTAACACGTGTGGCACTCCTAGGACTTTACAGTACAAAGTCAGGAAATACAGAAAAAGCCTCTGCCTAAGGCCAAGGACAGATAGAGATATTGAGATGTAAAGTCAACAGCTACTGATTCGTGATTATGATAGGAGGAAGAGGAAATAGCAGTTCATGACGTTTATCATAGAGAAAACTGTTCAGTCTAGTAAATACTTCATTATCATAGCCTTTATTAGTTATCTCCATTCGTATATATTGTGACGTCAGATGGTAATAATGTTCTCATAAAGGCCCGCTTCCGGTGAATAATTATTGACAATGACAATGACAAATGCGCCTGTCCACTGCTTTAACATAGAAACCGTGCGCACCATAATGTTAAATGGTGCGTTGGTGTTGATGCTACCACAGATGGAAGAAAAAGCACAGTGACGTCACCTGTAATAGCAACAAGAATCCGAGCCTGCGAATTAAATAATAGCGTTTCCTTTTCTGTGACCTGTATTGTCCTTTTAGTATTGCGTTTATTCGGGGAGGGGATTAATAAAGGTGTTATTCTTCTATACTATGCTATAAGTCCGCCTTGTGCTTTCGCTAAAAGACTCACAAGTTCGAGCATTGATGAAAGAACGTGGACCGACCTTTAATACAGTATGGGTAAAAAAAAAAATTCAGATATTCACCCGTCCAATTTTATCTTTATGAAGGGAGTCGCCAAACATATCACATGGTCGTTTCCAATATATACATTACCAGCCATCTAAATCCGACTAGTGTTTAAGAATTAGTGTAGCGTTATTAATCTTCTATTCTATATCCAATATATTTATTATATCTATGATTCACATCATTTCCCGATAGACTTACAGATTTAGATATATATTAGATGTCGGTAAGTAGTCTCCTTTATAGCAGTATGCTCTTAGGACCTTACTAAGGCTAATTCTGTTATCGCTTCAGCAGTCCACATTAACAAAAGTATTATCAGCAGTCCACATTAACAAAAGTATTATCAGCCTTCAAGTGTGATGATGATAAAAAGTCAAATGTTGATAACTTTCACAAGTGAAGAAACCAAGTTCTTGAATCTGTATATGAACAGTATCTTGGAGAATGTCATTCGCTGCAAACGACAAGCCACGAATGGCTATTTTAAGTGAAGTTAAGTGAATTCTCAGCTAGAATATGTACCACATACCCTCCAAAAAATGGTACGACGACATAAATACATTATTTAGTCAGTCAGTCAGTCAGTCAGTCAAAATTGCAATTTAAATTTTGATTGAAGGCAAAAATTACTCTGCGTGTTGTAAGTCATTACAGCCAACTCATACATCTTTCACTTTCGGTATATATAATTCAAAATAAATTCATTGCCGCTGGAAAGCGTCTTACGCCATTTTTTGTTTGCGAGGGAGGAAAAAAGAGTATAAATCTCCAAGCAAAAACGTTGGCAATGCGGAAAGAAAAAAACTGAAGCATGACGTGCATTTAAGAAGAGCAACGATAGATTATTATTATCAGGAAATTTAGCTAAATGTTATGAGAATAAACCTTAATGGCGACATGGACTTTGTGGCAAAGTAAAAACAGAATGAGGGATGTTTCAAAAAACAAAGACAGCAGATAAATTTAGGATAAGATAGATAAATTTACGACCAGAACTTGTGCAAAAACTAAAATATATGGGGAAGAGACATATGGTGTTTTTTTTTTATCTAGTGTCACGGAAAATGTGGGTCATTTGAGTTTAGTTGGTTTTTGTGTGTGTGTGTGTGTGTGTGTGTGTGTGTGTCTGTGTGTGTGTGTGTGTGTCTGTGTGTGTGTGTGTGTGTGTGTGTGTGTGTGTGTGTGTGTGNGTGTGTGTGTGTGTGTGTGTGTGTGTGTGTGTGTGTGTGTGTGTGTGTGTGTGTGTGTTCGGCGACAGAGAACGTGACCTTAAGGAGTTGTTTTTTTATAGAATGTCTATGAGTCATGACAGGGATTCCTATTGTGGTGGTCAAGAATGTAGATGTTATGCTAAATTAAGACGACATGTCTAGAACAGCTTGAGACATGATCGGCGAGCCCTGTACCAGCTCAGAAGTATAAAGGTCTAAAACTGGCCCTGAGTTTGTTGCCAAAAGGTAAAAATGATTCTCCAGAGCAATGACATCCTTTTGTGGTCAAAAATGTAGTTGTAATGTTCCATTAAGACTGCACTTTAAGAACAGCTTGAGGCCTCACTGGGTCTAAAACTGGCCCTGGGTTTGTTGTAAAAATGATTCTCTAGAGCCATGACTTCCTTTTGGACTAAGTTCCAGTTTTCTTTTGGACTAAGGTTCCGACGACATGCTTGCGCATTATCGATGGGATCTCTTACCGCTGTAAGAATGGTATTAGTGCATCGTGCTGAAATCACCCCCAGTAGCCTTCAACATGCAGAGTTAATGTAGACAGTAAGAGATCTCATCGTTAATGCGCAAGCTTTCAGGTATTAGACATTTATTTGCTGCTTTGGGATAGGAGTGTAAATTAATGCTGTCCACCTCCATTTTATACCACGGATGTAATGCTCACCACATGTGCAGACAGTCAAGTGTTGCCTCTCTGGTCATATGCTTTTTCTCTTTAGCGAGACTGATTTTTTTTCCCTACGTTTCCCTAAGCACGATGTTAAAACAAATTTAGCAGGAAAAATGTCATACAATTTTACTGTTAAAAAATAAGAAAGCCAGGCATTTTACCCATTTTAAATTTCAATATTTTTCTCAACAATTTACGAAAAGCGATGTTCCCTTGTATAGGGACACTTTTAAGCCATACCGTAAGGGAAAATCTCTAAGAGTGGCAAGGCTTAGATGGTCGCTTCGTCCTTTATGATAGCACGGCCGAGCGACTGTCTCCATCTGCTTCACATCCGTAGTACAGCAAAGAGGCGGAAAGCGCTTCAGCCCCAGTGCCATACCAACGGCGATTTGCGCGGTGCCATGCAGATTTCAGTGTGAGCTAATGAAGCTAAAACTTAGGAGCCCATAGTCCGCTGGAGTCTCACAATAAAAATAATAAAATTCTGAATTTGTTTTCTTCTTCTGAGGTTTTTATATTTGTTTATAATATGGCATCAATTTGATTAACATGCCTACCCCATAAAGTTCTAATGGCGACAACATTCTGCAGGTTGCAGACATTGCACAGCAATACTCCCCCCCTCCCTTTTAACGTTGGGGGAAATCCCTCGGAGTGGCAACCATGAGACGGTCGCTTCGTCCTTTATAATGGCACGGACGAGCGGGCCACGGACGAGCGGCCCGCGACCCTCACCCCCATCTCCTCACTGATTTATTATAATTTGTAGATTACACTTTAAATACAACTGTCACTGAACAACTAAAAATATTTTTTGTCAGTTTCTGTGGAGGTCGATTTGATATTCACCTTCCTGACAATCTCACATGTAACTTTTATCAAAGGATCTCCCGACTTTCGCCTGGGGCTTCATCAGATGACAATGAGTTGGTAGTCAAAAGGTAGAGAGACTTCTCTGTCTATCGAGCTATCAATTCCTTCTAGACCAATTTCCTTTTGGTTCCAACGACATGAATCCATTCCCAACACTGTCACATGTATCACAGTTCACCGCTTTGGAAGTAGATACCTAATTATGGGCAGTGAAACTTCTGATAGGTAGTACTTAAGGTAGAGGCTTAGAAAATCGGCAACGGAGCTGAATGATCTAATCTGGTGGAGGTCAGTATTAATGAACTGACCTTGCCTATAATATTTGTTATTGATTGTAGTATTTATATATTCACATAACGATCACTGTCACTGAAAGGTGTCACCTTAATGTCCTGTCTCTCACCTTATGCCTGAAGTAAATGTATAGGGAAAATGCAGAGTTTGCTTCTTTGGCGACAAGTAGCCCTTTGGCCTTGACCTATTTTTAATATCATGTGATCCCTACAAAGTCAGCGTAGCCAGGTCACCATAAAGACCTTGGCCTTGAATCATACGAAGTTTTCACAAGTTGTGTTCATCGTCGAACAAAATAGAATGTAAAACTGACGTAAGAAAGAGAATAGATAATAGGAAACTTGTCAACCACTGCGCAATTCTTTAATCATTCCCAATCCCTTAACTTCCACTCCACTCTCCACTTCAACAAAATTATCGGAATTAAAAACCACACCTCCTTCGTCCTCGGCGTTATGCATTTTATGATCTAATCCTTTACGTTAAGTGGATGCAATTAAAGAGGCCCTGCTTAAGAGGCAACATCAAATATTATTTCAAAATACGGCCCGGACAAAGGATGGCCCACATCTTTTTCGACAAACCCTCTGTTCGCGATTTCCGAGCGTTGAAAGGAAACTGTATGGAAAATGTTAACAATATGCTTCAGGGTGGTTTAGCCGCTACGCTTTCAATATGGAGTTGTTTCGCGTTCTGGCTTTGAGAAGATGGGAAGTTATAGACCCAGTGAGACATTATTAGGCCTTTCAGTCGGTCTTGTTGATCTGAGTACAAGGGGAGGGGCAAGTGGATAAAGCAATACGTGTATGAATGGAAGGGGTTGTTTAAAGAAAAGCTGGGGAGGCGGGGTTAGTTTTTTGGGGGCAGGATTGAAGGAGGCCTAAGCATGAACATCTCTGTTATTAAGTCAGGGTGACCTCCACTATCACTGTCATCGCTCTTTCCCAGGCTCCGCCTTCAACACCCCTCTTCTGATAGAGTGCGACAGTTATCACAACACTGAATGAAAGTGGCAAATATTGTTGGCGTGTTTGAATATTAAACCCTTTGTTGTATATTGTACACTTCGCCTTCCTGATGTTTGCCTACTGAATTTTCATTCTGTCGGGACTGATGAATGCCTGAAACTGTTTCAGCAGTTTCCTGTGAAACACCTGAATCGTGTAACATGCAGTAGATATATTAGGGTCTAAAAGCTGTGCATTTTAATTATTATCGTCAGGAGCTGGGATTTGCCTGAGACACTGCCTGGGATTTGCTTTCATATTTCATGTACTATACGTGTTTGCATCATTTTTTAATAATGTAACGTTCAGAGATACAGTTAACTAGCAATCTGCAACGTTTCTATACAGTATGAAAAAAGTTTCACTCGTGAAATGCTGAAAAAAAAATAGCGCTCAGATGTAAAGAATGCCAATGAATTCAAATTGATCAAGTGTCCATTATGCCTCCTTTTAACTCCGAGCGCTTGCTCTCTTCTTTTACACAAGACAGAATCCTCTTTTCAACCAAGGCAAATTTACTACAGGTGCTGTTATGAACAAGAGACAGCGTTTAACACTGTTTGTAACCACAGTAAGTACCCTTCTGGCGGTCGGATTTACTGATCTTGATACTGAAAATCGCGTAATTCTGCTGAACCCTTTCGTTACTTATGACTTTAACGTGCGTTCTAATCCTTGGTTCTAACAGCGCTTAGACATACATGTAGATTCCGAAGGTAGCATTCCCCTATTTGGTTGTAAGTCTGTGGTTGGTAAACACGCAGATAGTGATGTATGTTAAGTTACCAAGTGCCTGGTAACGTGCTTGATATTTTCGAGTTACGACAGTTTTCCACCGGGGTGACGAAACAGGAAAAATGCACAAATTCCATCTACGCCATTGTGCCGTGAGAACATTTAGGCACATTAAACATGCAGTTACGACATTCTTCTTTTTCACCTGAGAATAATCAGCATAGTGGTGGCCGGTGGATCAGATCTCGTATATCTCATCCTCCTTTCAGAATGTATTACAGGGTTTTATCATCGCAGTAAGGAAGGTGAGTGTTGATGCAGATCAGGTCTAAAACAGAGATAAACTTTCAGCTTGTCTGTTGGGAGCCACATAAACTCTGTCATTGTGAAGAGAAGAGACAGTGAATGAAAATCAGTGGCGGCGCAGCGCCAGGGGCATACAGTAGCAACAGTGATTTCCTGTGTTCGGGGCCTCAGGATGAGCCATCCCAAAAAGGAAAGTCTTTGTAACTGGGGCACGATAGTTACATATTAGAAATAATGAAT